>JBBPBX010075679.1:6934-17290 GCA_038048925.1 Garcialebias charrua | reverse complement strand
CCTCTGTGTAACAATAAAGTACCTCTTTGATTGTTGTCGCTGTCTCCATCACTTCCAAACAGCTCATCCATGTCCGCCATTTCTTCTACACGGGAACCAGGGTTGCCAGATCTCCAGACCGAAAGAAGCGATCAGCTCCTTCAAAACAAGCACAAAAAAGCGACTCGCTCTTTCAAAAAAAGCCCAAAAAAAGCACCCCATCCCATTGTGTAAAAAAAGGCAGTTTTAAACAGTATAAACATATTTATTATGGCATTACATATAACAAGCAAAATTATACATTAAAGAACGTATTCAGTCTAAAAAATAAAAATACATTTTGCATTTTTCTTTCAAATCTTTCTTTCAAATTTTCATTTCTGTCGTGGTCAGATCCAGTCTTGAAGAGCACGCTCTTTCTCCCAATCTTTATTATATTTTTTTCCATATTTACCCCACTTAGAGCTCATATTAGCGTTGTCTTGTCTAGACATTTCACTAAATTCTTTAGTTTGTAGCAGGTCGCTTTTGTAAATGAGCCCTCGAGGCTCAATGAGATTTACCTGACTAAATAAAGGTTGAATGAATGAATGAATGAATAGACAAAGAATAAATAACAATGTTGCATTCGCGTGTAGTCGGATGTCCCGTGAAGAAACACGGTTTTTAATTTTAAACTCACTTTGAAAGTAATTTTCATTAATTTATCATTTTGTTTGCTAAAAACTAACATAGTTGAATGATACAAGATATATATGTTGTGTCACTATATGCTGCTCATGCTGACTCATCATTAATTGCTCGCGCTTATATAGTTTTACCGGCTCTGACTGTCGCTTGCGCCAACTGCACCTGAACGTAACATCCGCCTTGACGTAACATACGTGGAAGGGGGGCGTGACAAACTACCTACCACTCGCATTACTGCTCGACTGAAAAACAAGCACAAATAAGCAACTCAATGTCCGCGAGAAGCCCAAAAAAACGCCACAAGCGGCTGATCAGATTTGAAAGCGACTCCAGGGAAAAACAAGCCCAATGCCGCTTGAAATAAGCGGACTTGGCAACTATGACGGGAACTGAGCCGTGACCCCCCCAGGAAGTGACGCCACAGGGAAATTTCTACTTCCAGGTTGATCCTTGCTGGTTGTAGTGACACACTTTAGCCACTAGAGAGTCAGAGGTTCTTTTTTTTCATTCAACCTTTATTTAGTCAGGTAAATCTTTTGAAACTCATGGGCTCATTTACGAAAGCGACCTGCTAAAACTAAAGAACAATGAACAGCAATGGTAGAATTTCCTTAAACAATAAACAAACAAACAAACAATAAACAATAGAAAACAAAAGAGAGGGAAAAAAAAAACAAACTTTTTTTTTTTTTTTTTTAACAAAGTATCAAAAAACTAGCAAAACATTATAAGGTAAACGTATAGAATCAAAGACAGGAACAAATCTGCATTGGTTTTTGCCAGGATTCCAACAGATTCTGAAAACCATTTAGAGAAGTCAAGTTTGAGAGCTTCAGATCTTTTTGTAAGATATTCCAGGAAGCTGGAGCGGAATAGGAGAAGGCCCTTTTTCCAAGTTCAGTCCTCACTGACGGAACACTGCAGGTAATCATGTCCTGAGAGCGCACACTGTAGCTGCAATCACGCAAAGACATGTAGGAGGAGATGTATGAGGGCAGCAGACCAAGAAGTGATTTAAAGATGAAAATGTACCAGTGGAAGAGTCTGCGTGAGGTTAATGATGTCCAGTTAACCAGTGAATACAGGGTGCAGTGGTGGGTACGATAATCACAACCAGTTATGAATCTTAGTGCACCATGATAGACAACATCCAACATCCGCAGGGTGCTTGTAGGAGCATTCATGTAGAGAATGTCACCGTAATCAATGGAGGGAAGGAAAGTCACAGATACAAGGCGTTTCCTAACATTCAGTGATAGACATGATCTGTTTCTGAAAAAGAAACCCAGTTTAACTTTCAGTTTCTTCACTAGGTTTTCCACGTGGAGTTTAAAAGAGAGATGTGAATCGATCAGGATACCCAGATATTTATAGGAATCAACAAACTCAATAGGGACACCATTTGAAGATAAAATCAGAGGAAGAACTGCTGGGACCGACTTCCTATTTGAAAAAAACATCCCTTTTGTTTTATCAGCATTTAGGACAAGTTTGAGACGGAACAAATCTGACTGGATGAAGTCAAAAGCGGATTGCAGTAACTGGAAAGCCTTAGCTACTGTTTTAGCTCTGCAATAAACAACTGTATCATCAGCATAGAAATGTAAGGATGCATCAGGGATGCAGTGACCTACATTAGCTATGTAGATTGTAAAGAGAGTGGGTCCTAAAACTGAGCCTTGTGGTACACCATTTTTAACTGTTAAATAGCTGGAAGAAGTACCGTTATGTTGAACACATTGCCTCCGATTGGAAAGATAGTTAGAAAACCAACCGATGGTGTGATGAGAGAAACCGATTTCTGAGAGCTTATGACACAGGATGTTATGATCCACAGTGTCAAAAGCTTTAGACAGGTCTAAGAAAAGTGCAGCACAATAGTCCTTAGCATCCAGTGCTTCAACAACATCATTCAGAACCTTCAGAGAAGCAGTTGTTGTGCTGTGTTTTTTCCTGAAACCAGATTGATGAAGAGGTAAGATGTTAAATGAGTCCAGATAATTTTTGATCTGAGAGTTTATCAGTTTTTCTTGAACCTTTGCTAAGATGCAGAGTTTAGAGATCGGTCGATAATTGTTCAGTGAGGTGGGGTCACCTCCCTTCAGCAAAGGAAGAACAAAGGCTGTTTTCCAAGCATCCGGAATGGTGTTTTGGCTTATGGACAGATTAAAGATGTGGGTCACAGGGACTGTGATGATATGAGCAGCCAGCCTTAAGAAATAAGGAGGAAGTTCATCTGGACCTGCAGATTTTTTAGGATCAAGATCATTTAACAGTTTATTTACCTCACTGACTGAGAACGGAGAAAAAGAGAAGGTGTGATTAACAGATGGTTGACTTGTAGGAGGGATTTGAATTGTAGAAGTTTGATTATTAGATAAAGTGGCTGATTTTCCGTTTGTAACTGTGTCAAATAATGAACTAGAAGCAACAAAATGTTTATTGAAACAGTTCAGGATCTCGTGCTTATTTGACACAGGAACAGAGTCAACAAGAAATTGTGATGGGAGGTCAGATGATTGGGGGGTGCCTGAGAGAGATTTGATGGTTTTCCAGAATTTTTTAGGATCGTTTAGATTTTTGGAGGTCTGAGATAAGAAGTAGTTACGTTTAGCGGCTTTGATGGCAGTTGTGCATTTATTCCTTAGCTGCCGAAATTTCAACCAATCAGTGTCTGAGTGTGATTTTCTTGCTGCGGCCCAAAGATGATCTCTCCAGTGCAGGAGATCAGCTAGTTCAGGAGTAAACCAGGGGCTGTCACGGCTCTTTATCCTGAACTGCCGGAAAGGTGCGTGTTTGTTTACAAAGTAAATGAAACTATCATGAAAATCGTTCCAAGCGGTGTTCACGTCATTGATTTGTAGGATACGTTGCCAATCAAAGAGGGATAGATCCCAAAGGAATGACTGTTCACTGAAACGTTTCAAATCCCTTTTTTTAATTATTCTGGGCTTAGCAGGTGGAAGTTTAGTTGATCTAAGAGCTGCTATTACGGAATGATCACTCAAAACGTTAGCAAATACACCTATACCAGGAAATTTGTGAGGTGCATTTGTGAAAAACAGATCTAAGGTGGAAGATTTTTCGGGACATTTTATGTTTGGTCTGGTAGGAGAATCGATAAGTTGTGTTAGATTGAGAGATAGGCAACATTCCTTGAATTTATCACAGAGGGGGGTCGACTTATTCCAATCAATGTTGAAATCTCCAGCCAAAACAATCTCATTGTGTTTTAAATTTCCTATGAATTCAGTCAGGGAGGACAAAGCTTCAGGTGTTGCGGAGGGGGGACGATAACAACCAACAACAGTTAAGGGCTGACCTCCTTTCAAAGTGATGTTCACAGCTAAAGCCTCAAACTGGTTTGCGATTGTTTTTTTAGATGCAATCCTGGCAGCCAAAGAATCTCTGATGTAAATAGCGACTCCACCTCCCTTTTTATTACGATCACAACGATAGATCTTAAATTCATTGATTGCCAGGTCATTTTTCAAAACAGATTTTTTGAGCCAAGTTTCAGAGATAACGATCACATCTGCCCCAGAAGAAGTGATTAGGATTTTCAATTCATCAAGTTTTTTTAGAAGGCTACGAGCGTTTACATGCAGAAAACGGAGACCTGAAATATTTTTAAACTCATCAGGTGTACAGTAGTTAGTGGTTGGCCCTGGGTTGGGCTGAATCCCTGAGATCAATAACAACATTAATATCAGACATTTACATGACTTCTTTGTCAGTGATGTGTAATTACAGGAGTTAACAGTGTGACATTTTGCCCCCATAATTGAACCATGTGAAACATTAATGAAGACACGATCATTCAGAGCCCAAAAACAATGAAAGTCGCAATGATGGGCAGATCCAGATGAGTTGATAAGATTCAGTGATTCCAGATAGTCTGAGAACTGAAAATAGTGACAATAATATGAATGATGCAGAAAAGTCTCTGACCATAAAGCGTCACAAATTAAGTGTGCAAACAGTTCCTTTGAGGAGGCCTTGAGGAGGCCTTTGAGGAGGCCTCTGTCTTTCTTTACAGAGATCAAATAAACAAATAAACATGAAATTACAATACATTTCAGGTGTTCCACCTTTAAATTTGTAAATTTTATACAACATTCATCAAATGGAAAATAAAAAAATGTGTTTGAAAAGAATACTTCAATTCTTTTGAAATTTAATTAATAAGCCTATGCTGTATTTTCCCATCTCCACAATGAAATAAAAAAAAGTTGATTATGTACTGTAACCCCTGATTCTATGAGTATAGGCACAGTTAAGGCTATCGCTAGTGAGTTTACCACTTGTGCGCAGCACAGCACTGAAAATTTGAGTCCACATCCAACATCTGCAGGATGCTTGTGTTCAGTCAGAGTCAGAGTCAGAGAGTCAGAGAGTCTTTATTGTCATTTGCACCGCATGTAGTACATGTGTTGAAAACGAGATTATGTACACAGGGTCCCAGTTACATCCAACAACAAATGCAAGAGAAAAACAATAATAACATCTAGGATTAACTAAGAGAGACATCAGCTAGTAATACACTAAGCCCTAATGTAGTAGAAAAACATCATTATAAACAGCAGCACGAACATGAGCAGATGGTCACAGATGAACGCAGATAGTCACAGATGAACGCAGCAACAAGAAACAGATCAGTATCAACATGATGTGACATTTTGCAGTGTTTATTCTTATTATTTATTTATTCATGAGTCTGACAGCCTCAGGGTAGAAGCTGTTCCTCAGTCTAGTGGTTCTACATTTGATGCTCCTCAACCTCCGTCCCGAGGGGAGTGGTGCAAAGAGTGAGTGTGCTGGGTGAGTGAGGTCTTTCATGATGCAGGTGGCTCTTTTTCTGCATCTGGAGGTGTAAATGTCTGTGATGGTGGGGAGACTGACTCCCACAGACTTCTGTGCAGCCTTCACCACTCTTTGTAGAGCTTTCCTCTCTGCAACTGTGCAGCCTCCATGCCACACGTTGATGCTGGAGCACAGGACGCTCTCCACTGCACACCTGTAGAACGAGGTGAGGACTGAGCTTCTCAGACCAGCTCGTCTCAGCCGTCTGAGGAAGTAGAGTCTCTGATGACCTTTCTTGATCAGGCTGGTGGTGTTGTTGCTCCAGCTGAGGTTATCATTCAAGTGTACACCCAGGTACTTGTAGCTGGAGACCACCTCCACCACAGATCCACCTAATTAAATCATGTAGATAATTCATGTAGATAATGTTACAGTAATCAATGGAGGGAAGGAATAGATCCTTATTTACTGTTTCTTTTTACACTTTATATTTTTACTATTGTTGGATGTAACTGGGACCCTGTGTACATAATTTTGTTTCACCTCATGTACCACATGCGATGCAAATGAAGTCGAAGACGCAAATTCAACAATGGCAAGACTCGGAGCTGCATTGAGTCACTCATCAACTGTCCCTCTGGATATAAGGCATCCCTTTCCTCAGCTCTTCCTGTTTGCCCGTTGCAAGTCTGGTCGCCTCCCTCCACCTCCCCGTCTCCTCCCGAGGTTTCTGGTTCCTCGGTTTTCCCCTGTTCTTCGTCCCGCCTGCGCCGCCTGGGGTTGTCCTGCTCGCCTCCGTCCTGGTCCTGTGGCTGTGTTCGTTCCTGCTTCCTGTTACCTGCAACCCGGCCGGTCGCAGTAGATGGCCGCTTGTCCTGAGCCTGGTTCTGCTGGAGGTTTCTTCCTCTCGAGGGAGTTTTTCCTTCCCACTGTCGCTTCGTGCTTGCTCAGGATGGGAGTTCTGCGCTGGTGTTTGTCTCAGGGTTGTCTGGAGCCGACGGCCGCTGGCTGGCCGTCAATCACCGGTGGGATGGGTTGGACGTCTGCGGTCCCGACTCCGCCACCGGGTTCGGGTCCCGGGGGGAAGATATCCATAATCTATCTCCCTATGCCGGACATTCAAGCTCTCAGTAGTCGCTTTTGCACAGTCACCCAGGCCAGGATGTGAGCCGTGCCCACAGCCTGGGCTGCACACAATTTCAAGATGGTGTCTGCAGCCTTTTTTCATTCAACCTTTATTTAGGCTGGTTAATCCCATTGAGCCCCTCCTGGTCCTCTGGTGGAAGATCCAGCTCCTTAGCTTTTAGAGATGCTGACAGATAGCACAACCATGTTGTCGCTGCAGCTGACTGAGACGTGCACTGGTGCGCTCGGTCAGTGAGTCTGGCTGTGAGCTGACGGGAGCACAGGCCACCATCTGACATGCCGAGCTGCTCTGACCCCGAAAACAGTAGTCAGGCGTGGTTCTAGAGCAGGTGGGAATCCCCTGTTGGTGAGTGCCTCTACCTTCATGATGGAGGTGGCGACAGGCGCTCTCAGTTTCAGAGAATTGGTTTCTGATCCAGACAGGTACGCTGTCACGGCTGGAAAACAAGACCAGACTTGATCTCGACGGCTGGAGTGCGGGACGGCAAACTTTCCCACCAAGTCATCTGGAGGCAGTGAAACTAGTGGTTCTGCCACAGTCATACCTTTAGTGCTCGCTACACTCTGAATTATGTCAGGCAGGGCAACGCACCGATCATTGGGAGGGGGTGGTCACTGACATTGGGATGCCTGAAAGTCCACTTCTCAAAAGCAGCATTGTCTCCAGCCCTCCTGTCTGGGAGGAGGGAGGGAAGCTGCTAAATGACTCCTCGTCTGAGGCAGAAATGTTCGAATCCTGCCCCGCATCAACAAAATCGAGTGACAACATCGAGTGGGTAGCCTTCTGGAAGCTGAAATGCTCTTCACGTGAAGTGAAGATGGCCGCCTGGCATTGTTTCTCCTCAAGCAGGAAGCATGCAGGATGGACAGAAAGCCTGTGATGTCAAGACTTGACCTGCATGTTCTGCTCCGAGACAGCCCTTGCAGATGGCTTGTAGGTCGGAGCTGAGGATGTACCCTGTCCTGCAGGCTAGATACAAACGAATCACTCCACTAGACATCATCTTCTGTTCTATAGTTTTTTTCATACTGCAGTGCTTACTGGCTGAAGAAAAAAGAAGAACTTATCCCTGGTCTCAGGGCAATTTATACAGACCGTAGTGGGGCCCACACAGCAGGTGGGTGTGGACTAAAGCTTTCAGTGCAGCGCTGTGTGCGTGAGGGTAAACCCACTAGCTATAGCTTTAAAGGGTGAAGCTTTTACGAAATACAACCACTGTTATATGAAGTGTTCAAGCAGCCTAACAAAGTAAAAGTCAAATTTCTGTGATTATCATCCATCCATTATCTTTACTTGCTTCTTCCATTTTGGGTCACGGTGGTCGCTGGTGCCCATGTCCAGCAATCCCTGTACGAGGGGCGGGGGACACCCTGGACAGGTCTCCAGTCCATCACAGGGACACATAGAGACAAATGAGACAAACAATCATTCACTCTCTCACTCACACCTAGAGACAATTTAGTTATCAATCAGCCTAACATGTATGTTTTTGGTCTGTGAGAGGACACTGAAGTACCTGGAGAAAACCCACACATGCACGGAGAGAACATGCAAACTCCATCCAGAAAGGTCCCCGGCCAGGATTTGAACTGGGGTGACCTGCTTGCTGAGAGGCGGCAGCTCTATCAACTGCGCTACCGTGCTGCCCTAGTTTAAAAAATAGCTTTGGCAAATATTTTTCACCAAAAAATATTAATATTTCAAGACCTATTTTGTCAAGAGGACTTAACAAAAATAAAAACATTAGAAAAATCACAGTAAAACTTGATGTTTTACAGTTTAAGTAATCTTTTTTATTGCAAATAAAATCAAACAAAACCACAAAATAGGAGTGTGGATAAATGTTTTGCATAAAGCCTCTTCTTTTTTTCTTTTTTACATTTTACCACCTTTTAAATACATTATTGTCATTACCGGTAATCGGATTTCATTTAACTTTTACAGATATTAATGATTAAGAAACGTGCCTGCATCTCTTAATCAGTTTCTGTTTTCTGTGAATTCTGTGAAAAGTGAGGTAAATCTATAGCAGATAAACACAGTGTAACTCAGCAAAAGACAAAATGGTCCAAAACTGTGTACTGTACAGTACTGGTATGTTTAGTATTTTTACATGATAATTGAATTGAATCCCTGTCCCAAAGAAGGCAACGCCCGCATGCCTCAATGACTATCGCCCAGTAGCACTCACCCCCATCCTGATGAAGTGCTTTGAACGGCTAGTCATGAAAAGCATCACATCTGTCCTCCCTGCCTCCCTGGATCCCTTCCAATTTGCATACCGACCTAATCGCTCAACCGACGATGCCATCTCCTCTGCCCTCCACACAGCTCTCACACATCTGGACACGAAGGACTCTTATGTTAGAATGCTGTTCATCGACTTCAGCTCGGCATTCAACACCATCATCCCCCAACAGCTCATCCTTAAACTGGACAGTCTGGGGCTGAACACCTCAATGTGTAACTGGCTGCTAGACTTCCTGACCGGGAGACCACAGACAGTACGGATCGGGAGTAACACATCTAGCACCATCACATTGAACACAGGGGCCCCACAAGGATGTGTGCTGAGCCCCCTTCTATTCACCCTGCTAACACACGACTGCACACCATCGTACAGCTCCAACCACTTCATCAAGTTTGCGGACGACACAACAGTGGTAGGTCTCATCAGCAACAACGATGAGACGGACTACAGGAACGAGGTGAGCCGCTTGGCCTTGTGGTGCGGACACAACAATCTCACTCTCAACGTGGAGAAGACAAAGGAGATTGTTGTGGACTTCAGGAAGAGGGATGCACAACATGCCCCTCTGACCATCAACAGCACCGCAGTGGAGAGAGTGGACAGCACCAAGTTCCTGGGAGTGCACGTCTCGAAGGACCTGTCCTGGAGCAGGAACACTGCAGCACTGGCCAAGAAGGCTCACCAGCGCCTCTACTTTCTCCGCAAGCTGAAAAGGGCTGGAGCTTCAACCCCCATCATGTGCACCTTCTACAGGGGTGCCATAGAAAGTGTCCTGACCAGCTGCATCACGGTGTGGTTTGGTGCATGTACTGCATCATGCCGCAAGAGCCTCCAGCGCATCGTGAGAGCAGCTGAGAAGATCGTCGGCACCTCCTTGCCCTCACTGCAGGACTTACACAGCAAACGCCTCACTCGGAAAGCCCTCTGCATGGCAGGTGATCCCACACACCCACTACACAGCCGCTTTAGACTGCTGCCATCAGGGAGGAGACTGAGGAGTCTCCAGGCTCGAACCAGCAGACTGAGAGACAGCTCTGTTCATCAGGCAGTCAGGATGCTAAACACTCTGCCTGCTCTGCCTCCCCTCCCATTTGAACTGCCTTAACACAAAAAACTTTCTCACACATTACCACTCAACACAAAGTTTTTAACACTGGACTCTGTGTCATCAAACGGGTTATTCACTAAACTCTCGGTCATGTGCTCATTCAGTTTGCACTACTTCTCATATTTGCACTAATGTTTGTATTACATTACTGCCTATAGTCATACTACTGTTTACATTCACTGTTTACATTTATTAATACGGTTTACATTTATTACTACTGTTTTACATTTATTACTACTGTTTACATTTACACTACTTTTATATCTACACTACTGCTGATACATATACAGTATTCTCTGACTAGCCTTATCTAAGGATGCCAAATGTGCCTTATGTGCCTTACTGCATATGCCACTTTGCCTCTATACCAACATCAAC
>JBBPBX010075678.1:0-17290 GCA_038048925.1 Garcialebias charrua | reverse complement strand
TTCCCTTGCTTGCTCTTCATGATCGACCCCCCATTTCATGGCAGCTGTGCTTGTTGTTTTTCTGGGGTAGCACACATTGCGCACAGATGACAGAGCTGGTCTGGTGACACTGGAGGACATAACAGCAGAGGCATTAGACTGTGCACAGTCTACTTGTCCCGTGGAACGTAGAATCACCCATGGTTGGAGTGGTGCTTCATTCAGGCGCTGAGAGTGCAGAACCTAGGGGGAAAAATAGAAAATTTCTGCTACATTAATCAACATAAAATTGTAAAATCCATTACCTTCACATCACTACTTTTTCCATAGGTTAGGTTACAAATACAGTACATTCTAAAAACCTAATAAAACTTATGGTAAATAGCCTGTTCTAAAGTAGCAGAAAAGGTATAAATTAATATTATATTGGATGGATGAATGTGTGGATGGATGGATGAATGTATGAATGTGTGGATGGATGGATGAATGTGTGGATGGATGAATGTGTGGATGGCTGGATGAATGTGTGGATGGATGGATGGATGGATAGCTGGATGTATGAATGTGTGGATGTTTGAATGTGTGGATGGATGGCTGGATGGATGAATGTGTGGATTGATGGATGAATGTGTGGATGGATGTGCAGATGGGTGGGTTAGAACCCATTAGAACAATTTAAAAACTTTGTGCACATCTGTTTTGTAAACAAACCTCCTCAACAAAATCATTATCAATTTTGGAACAAGGGCAGAGAAAATAATGTTCTTCATGGCAGCTTATCTTTTTAAGGGGTCACTAGAAAAACTCGGGGTGATTTACTTTGATCCGTTTTTCTAAAAATTGTCTCAAAACGCATCTACAGAAATTAAAAACCTGTCACAGCAGTTTGAGAAGAAAATGGCAGCAGCAGCTGCGACATGTCAACGTCCCTGTGTGTTCACCTACCTTCGTGAGAACAACAGTTTTTTGGTCGTTGACTTGAGAAATCTGCAGGTCCTGCACCCATCCATTTGTGAACTGAAGATGACTTTGCAGAGATTTATAATTCCTGAACTGCTCACATGTGTAGGCACTCAGACCGCACACAAGGTAGCTCATGTCGGGAGCTGCGGTAGCTCGTTGAAATCACCGGTCCACTGCCTGTGCTCATCTGGATCCAGCCCAATGGAATCAGTTTTAACAAGATAGCGCTGCTTCGCTTCTTTGTTCAGTTTTGTCGCGGTAACGAATCTTTATCTTCTGTTTCTCGCGGTCCATGTTTGTTCTTCGTGTGGTGTTTTACGCCATGTTTGTTTTGGTCAAGGATGTCCGAAAACATGGCGGCGTCGCATTCGTCGTGACGTCATTGCCCAAGCTCTATAACAACTTCAATACCAACAAAAGTAGCAATTAAGCAACTAAAAACAACGTTTCACTACGTCAAACTCACTCTGGTTGTCAGATTACAAACGGGTGTTCTGTCCAGTAAGCCTGCCTCTCGGGTCAGGTTTCTGACGGTCTGAAGTACCCTGTTGGGCCTCATAACGATCCAATCGAGCCTCAACAGCTTGGACGCGACGGAGTAGGTACACGATCATCCCGCACATTACGAAAGAGAGGATCATTACCACAACTGAATTGAGCGAGTCGGCGCTAGACCATGCATAAGTGATAGGCTGAAACGGTATCGTAGTGTCTGACTTGAGCGTCCTGAGAACTTTATTAATCGGTTCGACGTCGACGACTTTAGTTCCTTCGAAACGGAGTTGTTCAATTGTTTTAGGGTCTATCTCTAAGCTCATGTTTGAGAAGCACTCGGAATCTTCCAGAGTAGATTCCCACTGATCCGGATGGAGGTGGTAGAGCGTCAGTTCACCAATGTGTACAGTTGTACCTTCGGGGACACTGATCCACATTGTTTTATCTGGGAGGGTCACAAGTTTGTTAGCCGCGGGTTGGTGGTCGTACACCATCGTTGCGGTTCTCTGGGGAACATTGACTAACCAACGTGACCCAACTATTTCCGCGCTAGCGGTCGTAACCTGGCGTCGCGGAGTCATGGTCGTTGGGCATTTTGAGTTATCTGGAACGGGTGTGACACCGCAAATGCCCGTGCCTTTATTCAGAATGAAAGGCTTGCTCGTACACAGGTAGTGTATGTCGTGTGTGAGAACACACATCAGGAGGTTTGGAACCAAGTAGATTGAGGGGTCACTGTCGCGATAAGCAATCACCTTTGGAGTGTTAATTTTTACATGGTTTTCACCGTGCCAGTTACCGACATTAATGACGTCTTTCAGTCTATAGATGCCGTTTGATGGAATGATGGGTAGATTGATCAGGAACGCGAATTCACCCGCTACGTGGTTGACATAAATCGGGATTGCGCTACCGAGAGCGAAAGCTAGGTGAGCCTGGATTGACCTTACTTGTTCGCCTGTAGCGGAGGTAAGGATGTCTGTTACCATCTGCATTGAGACGAGATAGGGTGGAATTCTGCCAGTGGCTAGTGCATCAACTGATGAGCTGATATCTCTAAGCATGTCAGAAAGGACCCTATCTATCAGGTGCATGATGGTGTATTCCCATTCTACCTTAAGTTTTAGTTCATTTACCGTTTGTGCAAGGACCTGTATTCTTTGGGTGTGAGTGTTCAGCACTAAGACAGTTTGTCTAAGAGTTTTGGTCACCTGGGTAAACTGAGCTTGTTGTTGATTCATCTGTATTTGGATCTTTGGGAACTCATGTTGCATTTCATTAACATGTTGTCTTAGGGATGATATGCTGACAGTGTTGACTGCGGACATGCCTAAACTGAAAAGAGATCCGAGAGGAGAGGCGGCGAGGAGGAGCAATCCAATGCCACGCTTCTCTCTCAGAGGTTTTCCACTCAGCTCCTGTTGTGTGAGAGTGTACTTATGTAGCTGCTTTAACATGTGTCGGATTTGTCCTTTTGCGTCCTCGATTGGGTAAGTGTACCACGATTTGTCGAGCCACTCCTCTTTGATTGTAACGTGCTGTTGGATCACTGTTTGGGGATCAAAGCGAACAAAGACCTTCTGGCTATACAGACGACAATCTGCGACGAGCAGTCCGGGTTGATCCCGAAGACTGATTCCTGAGGTAGGTCCGAGGGTTACAACCTCGAGTTGCCCCACTTGGACGAGTCCCAAGAAGGCGAGGATTAATAGGAGCAGTTTCATCGTGGTCCTAAGGAAACACAAACAGATAGAGCTTAGCTTTCTAACAATTGTTGGATTAAAACCTGTGGATTTACAACTGTCGTTACAGTTAAACCTCGTTGTGAGTTTTACACTTAGTGTTCTACGTTCTAGTTGGAATGGTTTCTTTTCGCAACTAGTATAGTTTAAACTATTTAGTTTATTCACTATCTTGTGCTTGGACGACCTTATTTTCCCATGAAGTCTGTGAGTTTGCGAGATCTTTGTCATTTGTGGGGTTATTGAAATCTTTGTCCTTGACATGGGCATGACCTAACATCACCCCCCTGTGGTCATGAGGGACCATGCGCACGGGTGTGGACGTCCGTCCATGGGCACGAGTTAGGATGCCTTTGTTTAGTTTAAGCTGTTCGCGCAGTTTAGAGTAGACAGTACACAGGAATCTTTCAGGTTTCGGCCAACGTATCTCCGTACGTTTACCTCTTTCTGCGTAATTCAGGTGTGTCACAACTGTCGGCGCCGTCGCAGGCGTGCCTCTGTCGTTGTGATGTATGTCTTCCCACTTCATGAATGAAGAGGTGCCCTTTGAGTCTGTAAAAACTATGTAATCTCTGAGTAGTTCTAGATTCAAATGCTCTTGAACCAAGGTTTCATCGAAAGCTTGGCTGATAACTGAATTACCTGTCCCAGCGGACAGCACAGCGTTCCCGGTGTGTGATCCTCGGATCTCTACACCGTCCTCTACCCGTGGTAGGAAGTGTGAGTCTGCCCCCCTTTTGTTTGAGGAGGGGTCCTCAAAATCTGTAACAAAGAAGCCCAAGTGACTGTCAGCGTGTTGTAGATTGTCACTCTCAGGACTCAGATGTCCTTGAACCAAGACTTCACTGAAAGCTTGGCTGTTTGCCGCATTACCTGTCCCATAGGACAGTACAGCGTCATCGGTGTGGGACCCTTGGATCTCCACACCTTCTTCTACTGGTGGTAGGTAGTGTTCAGTGAGTGCTGAAGGTGTCAGCTCGCAGAGGAGGTCCTCGTGATGGGCCAGAGCCTGGTCCAACTGTCGAGTCTCCTCTGTCTCACCTGTATTTGAAGGTTCACTTACCGGGCTTGTGGTCTCGGTTGGGGAATCCATTGTGGCCACAGCGGTACCTGCTGTTAGACAGTCAGTGTCCTGACCTTGGGGAGGCACCACGATTGGCAGTGGACTGCTCACTGTAGCCCACATTGTCTGATTGCCATAATTTATAATCGCTTCAAAGCGATTTATAAAATCTTGGCCAACCACAAATGGAGTCTGGAGTGAGTCAAGTTCAGACACATATACCGGGTGGTATAGTGACATTTCGCCAATCTGCATGTGAACCATGGCTATTAGGGTTGTTCTCGTCTTTGCGAGGCCCTGTTGCTCACCATAAGTGTCTTTCACAAAGGGTATTTGCCTGTCAACATCGTTAGCGGCGGTCCTTAGCTCCTCAAACAGTTCGGCTGACATGGTAGACACGTCTGAGCCGCAAACCAGGAGTGCTTCTTGCGCGAGGACCCCTTCCAATGTGAGTGGCAGGTAAGCTCTCTTAGCTATCCCCCTTTTTATAAAGTTACACAGAAACCGTTCAGGTTTTTTCACACGTTTCTGTGTACGTGTGACTCTGTCTGTGTAATCATCGTCGCTGTCAGCATCATGATGGCAGTCTGCCTCATGACCTTCAGGACGTGGAATTTCAGCAATCTGTTTGCTGTCAGCATCTTTATTTCTAGGATGCTCATCATCAGCAATTTGTTTGCTGTCTGCAGCTTTGTCAATGTTGATGATGTTGTCAACTGTGTGCAGTGAGTCGTTGCAAAAGGCAGTGTTACGCGTCGCATCGTCAGGTTGAACAACGTTGTTTGTGTTATCATCAAGGACAACATCACACGTTGTGTCAGCTTGGTCAACCACTGTAACATTCAAATCATTTGACAAACAACTCACAACCTCAGTCACGTCAACGCGCGGAGGCGCCGTTTCCATAATCTGGAGCATGTGTGACTCTTTGCATGTCTCGAACTGTGCAGTTCGAGGGGCAGGGGCAGGAGGGCCGCTTCTCGTGGGTACATGTTGGGACCGACCATTGTTCAATGGTTCACGGTGCCCATGCAACCTCCTTCGAATCTCACCCACTGTGAGACCCATGAGAGAACTCTTTTGGTTCGATCCGAACCATCTGGGTTCATCTAGAGAGCGAACAACAGCCTTTTGTGGTTCATTGCTCATCTCAGGGTTCTCGACCTGAGGGGCAGGGGGTTCAGAACTCCCCGTGAACCAATCAGAGACACTGTTCCAGCTGGACACAATCTGTGGTTTGTTATCATGAAAAACCTGTTTAATTTCGCACTCTGTAGGAGAGGGAACCTCTTCTATTTCCTGCGAGTGGGATGTGACCTTTTGACCTGGGCACACCACTGAGGGTGTATTCCGCCGTTCGAGCATGTCAAAAATTTCCACAGCACATTGTTTAATTTCTGCCATGGTACTCTCTTTGCAATTAACATGGAAGCGAACACATTTCTTCTGGAAAGGCATGAGATTCTTAATGAAAAGACCTTTAAACTCCTCATCCTCCTCTAGTCCAGGGACAGTTTTGCCACCGGAGTAGACAGACATCAGCCTGTCGCAGAACGACAGGGGATTTTCCCACTTATCCTGACAGACTTCCACCGCAGCTAAGTAATTAGCATACGCTGAAGCAGATGTCCATCTACGTGCGATAAAAGAGGAGGCCCCATCAGGTGATGCACCTGTTTGAACGTCCATCTTTGTACTTATTTTCTGTGAAAAATCAAGTAAAGTGGGTCCTATTGCACAGTGTGCAGTCTCACCATGTGATGCCTGCGGCAGTCAACATGGAGTCCAAGATGTGAGATCAAATAAAAATCAGTGATTTTTATTAATTTGTCAACCCATGAGACGACCATCAAGGTCGGCTATTATTGTGTGATTTCTGTGAAAATCAAGACAAAAAAATGCCTCATCTGTGTTATTTTAAACATGCAGTTTAAAATAAACAGGGACAGACAGCTTGTTCTGCACAGAATTGATGATAAAAGTGTCAAGTTTTATCAAAAAGCAGACAAGTCTGTATTACATCTGTGTAACCGTTCTGCCATCAACATTCGATTATATGTGAAAATCAAATGAAAGGGTGCTGTGTCCTCAACATTTCAAAATGTACACTATTCAAAAACAGGAAAGTTGAAATGCATACAGGAATACATGAACCGTATTCTTCATAACACCTAGCAGATGGGGTTACAGCGCTGGATAAGTTTACCACAGCGACTGCAATTCTCTTTCTGACCGCTATAGAGGCGCTGTTGTCACCTGTGAGCGAAGCTGCAGCTCCAATCATTCACAGACGTCTAACAACGGGTCAAAAGCATCAATCAGAAATATCCAGAGCTTTGACGTGACAAAACTCTAGAACCCCAGCCTCACAAAATACGAAACGATGTGAGAAACATTGGTTGAACTGTGAAATCTTTTAAACTGTGTTTAAAAGAAATAAGGTCAGACCCATAAAGCAGTTGCAGCTCCCGGTGTCACGTGACCTGGTCACATGGCGATCGGCAGTTTCAGAGCAACTGACTCAATCCACCCATTAAAATCTCCAAAACACCGCAATGAAACAGTATTTTCAGAGATAGTAACGGACAAACAAGCATGAAGCCTGTAAGAGCAGGTTTACCGAAGTGAAAGTTGACGAGGAGTGGGCTCCCCCAGCCCGCAAGCGTCAACACTTACAACGTAACCGACCAATCACAGCGAAGACAGAACTGTAGTTCTAAAACCTAAGTGTTCATGGGAAATTGTGTCTTCCAAACCTAACGCCACCCCCGTGTGACGCGCCGTTCGAGCGTTGTGTTCACGGACCTGCGGTCGGTCGAACAAGAGCGTGGAACGGACTTTTTAACGTTCTAAAACAGTCATAAATATCTCAAAACACCGCGATTAAGCCAGTCTCCAACGATATCACGCGCATAGAACTCAAACAACCCAGATAAACTGTCAGAAATGTGTGCAAAAATGAATCTGACAACCACAGTCTACAGAACCAACTTTTTTGAACACGACACACAATGGACCAATCACAGCGCTTTAAGCAGCCATTTTGTCTCTCGGTACCGCTTTTAATGAATAGCTCGACCCAAAGTACTGGACACTCTTTCACAAAATAAACGTATTTTTACACCGCAGAAAATTCTGTAAATGAGCTCAACACATCCAGGCTAGCTCCCACGCCTCCCAGAGAAGGCAGCACGCTAACTGTGTACAACAACGGACTTTACGTCAATCGGAACCGGATCCCGTCCGGTCCAAGCTGAGAGGGTCCAATCGAACCTCACAACACACGTTGTAACAGAAAAAGGCACTTAATGGAGCAGCATAATAATGTGTGACACAGCTTTTCAACAGCAATCCGCAGAAGTAATAAAATGAAGCAGTGGTGACACGGCGGTCACAACAATGAAAAATGCATGCAGCCTCGCGACACGTTATGAACGTCTCACAAACACAGACACAACATTTATCACTCATCAGCTTCAAGCATACGTTGGAATGTGAAAGAAAAAATAATTCTAACGGGAAACGCACCAGACAATGCCACGATTAGCAATCTCTGACACCCACCAGCCAAAACTATTCTATAAGTCCACAACAGGATGCAAACTATGCCAACAAATACCGTGACAATAAGCTACAAAAACAACTTAATAACCGTCTTAGGAACGCGGACGAGCCACCAAAATGTACTGAATAATGTGGGGTAAGGTATTTAAACACTTACTGGGCCACCATTATTGTAGAGATATAGAAGTTATTGGTCAGTTTACTGACTTACCTATATTCTTAGATGCGCAGGTCTGAGCAGACTTTAATCTGCACAAACTTGCCACCAATTCGCGAGTTCTTCCTTTTTCCGGTACTAAATTGCTTTTACTGTAATTAGCCAGAAATGTAACTTCACAAGAGACTTCAACTTATGTTGGTCTACCAGAAAATAGACCTTTTATTGAAACTATCACAAAAATTACATTAAACATTTGTATCGATATTAGCTCTGATTTAATAACTACGTTGACAAGAATTCAAATTAAAACAAACAGACAGTTAGAAACTTTTCTGTTGGCACATTACTTACAGTTTACATTTAGAAATAAACATAAAGAGTTAAGGAGGAAGAATAAAGAAAGAAATGGTTGAATCTTATCTTGAGATGTGTAACCAGAGTGGTTCATCCTCTGTTTGGTTTCGGCTGGACATCCGTACCGTGATGAAACAACGTTTACCTTTGTGAAGATTTTCTTATCTCGACTCCAGTAAAGTAGTCAAGCCAGACGCGCATGCCGGCTGCGTTTTACAGGCGACACATTTTCATCCTGCCACGGTCTCGTGAGGTCTGCAGAAGCCTCCCAGAGTAATGTTATCAGCTCCGGTTTGGTTTCAAGATAACTTCCAGGAAAAGTGTTCACAGCTTGGAGCAGTGACCCTCAGATGGCTAACAGCTGACGTGCTGTTGGCCTCGCTGAAGACGTGGGCCTTTGACTGATGGCCGGGACGTACAACAGCTTGGAGAAAGACGTCCATGCATCTTTCATTCTCCCAGAGAACTCACTGTTGTTGAGTTGTGGTTCCCTTTGCACTCTAAGAATAAACAGGAAGTGTCCCTTTAAGAAGGGGGTGTGACTTAGTCACATACTTCCTGCTGATTGGTTGTCGTACCCCTAGAGAGGGTGTGACTTTGCAAGTGAGTGAGTTTGAGTGACAGATGATAGGGTAGACAATACATAGAAAACATACGTCAGTAGATGCAGGTGCATGTGAACAAGCCATGTAATTTGTTTTGAGAACAGATTCATTGTTTTTAGAAAGGACGGGAGACAGAAAGCAAATTATGTCTGGAACTTTTCCTTCGTTCCAAAAACACTTCAAACAAATACGACGGATTGTTCAGTCAACTTTAAGACAGTTATTCTGCACAGAGCAGACAGTTTAGAGCAAGATCATTCTGAGATGTTCTCTTAACTTTGGCATATTTAAAATATACCAGCTTAGTAAAATCATCATTAAATGACAAAAAGTATACTGTAGATCAATTCTGAATTAACACACATTAAAGAGAAAGTTCAATCTGATTAATTAGTGTCCATTAATCCAAAATAATTGTTAACCAAAATAGTGTCCACTCGTCTCCTTGAGGGCTTCAAGAAGGTGTAACACTGAGAGTTTCAAAGAGATGCAGAGAGGTGTACTTGGAGGTCAAGCCTACAATATCAGAGATTAGGTGTATCACTACAAATGAATAAATAAACTTTAGTTTTAGTTTAGTTTAGTTAAACTTTAGTTTCATTATAAGTTGTGCTGTTGTTTCAAAGACACTCTAAACTTAAATAAATCAAGTAGCAGAAAGATTTAAGCATTAAATAGTTTGAATTTTTCATGTTATGAAACAGTGATTATATAATTATTTGAATTTAATTTTAATATTATAAAGATCACTGTGGATGGAATGCAATTGAAATAACCTGGATATTATTATTTATGTTGTATTAAGAAAGTTAAAATGTGATTACATATGTGTACACAAAGCACTTCAAGCAATGTGGAAAATGCTAAAAAAAATACATAATTAATGTGCCTTCTGTACTTTCTTTACAGAAAAAAATCCACACAACACCTTCATCTCTACACACCGGCATCCAATCTACCACCTGTGTAACAGACAGGTGGTGTACAGAAGAAGATCCAAGATGTCCAGCTTAACCTTATTTTTAACACTGTATTGATCTGGAGAATGAAAACAAAGTCTCTTGCAAGTTACTAGCTTATTAACATTGAAACATTTAAGGTACATTTATATGGTGAAATGTTATATATGCTAAGATGCATTAGGAGTCAACTCAGGACCTTTAATATTAGGAATATTTAAGAGAACTCTGGTACTAAAAAAATACAGTAGATTGATTCTATTTATTTGCTCTCTCCACTGCACACCTGTAGAAGGAGGTGAGGTCTGAACTTCTCAGACCAGCTCATCTCAGCCGTCTGAGGAAGTAGAGTCTCTGATGAACTTTCGTGATCAGGCTGGTGGTGTTGTTGCTCCAGCTGAGGTTATCGTTCATGTGTACCGTACACCTAAGTACTTGTAGCTGGAGACCACTTCCACTGCAGATCCTCCTATGTTCAGTGGGGTGTGTGGGGTTTGTTTGTTCCTTCTGAAGTCCACAATCATCTCCTTTGTCTTCTTCACGTTGATGTGAAGGTTATTGTCCTTGCAGGACCCAGAGCCTCTTTATCATAAAGTGGAAGAAAAGACCCTTAGACCAGTCTGGTGGGTGACCAACTTAAGGAGACTGATATCGGATTTTAGGTCACTTCAGTTTCTTTAACAACAAACATGAACATGGCTGGCTGTGAGGGGCAAACACATGACATATAGTAGCTAAAAGACAGATGCTTAAACTGCTAAGCTTCAGCAAAAAGAGGAAAATATTGATGAGTAGCAAAACACTAGCTAAAGTAGCATTTTTTTTGCTGAAAGTATCAAAATGCTAGTTAAAAGTAGCAGAAAAGTAGCAGAACAGTAGCTAAAATCTCAACAAGATAAAAAAGAAAACAGATTTAAGAGAATAATGTTTAAGGGAAAGTTTCATATTTTGAAAGATATAAAACTAGCAACAAAAAAGTAAGCTGAAATTAGCACAAAATATGTAAAAAGAACAATAAAGTGGTCATAGTGTTATGATTTCAAAGGTTTACCCAGTTGGTAATGAGACCCAGAACGACACGAAGAGGTGCAAAAGTAACAGTGTTTATTATTTACAGTGCAAGTCTATATACTGTACACATGTACAGGGATCTTCTGGATTTCCTGGAAGATGAAACAAACTGTCAGAAAGGCTTGACTATAAGGCTCTTTCAAGATGATTGATCTAGTTTTGTTTGTTATTTTACAGAGAAATCCTTAGTTCCTTGAGATGAATCCCAGAGGGCGAAATGAGGCAGGCAAGTGGTTGGAGGGCAAGACACGATGAGCAGAGAACTGGTCCCAGGACCAAGATGGAAACGAGGACTGGAAACACAACAAAAAACAAGGTAAGTGTCTCTCAAAGTACTGTACTCAGAAACTGGCTAGAAGCATAAATACCATGAGTAGGCATCAATGCTCCAGCGAAGAGTAGGACTTGACTGCAGCCTTAAGTATAGGTGGAGCTCATCAGGTGGATCACAGTAAAATAGATCATTTTTCTTCCCCATAAATCAGTTATTTAAAATCTAATCTGGAATCATTCCTCCTTGTTAGACTTCAGTTGACCTGTTTAAGTTGGGCCCAAATTTGTTATTATCTTTTGATTTATTTTTCATTGAAATTTAATTATTTGTTAGTTTATTTTTGGAACTATTAAATTGAATTATTTGGTGGATTTTTGAACACCTTTGTCCTTATTTAAGTCTGGACCCTCACAATTCTATTTATGTTATGAACTTGTATTACTAAAATAATAACAGAATATGATCCAGACTTGTGATCCGAAGGACCCTGGTTCGAGTTCAAACCCCGGCCACTACACACCTTGGGGTGTCTATGAGTGCATACCTATTTCCCCAGCTCCCCGGGCGCTGACTACGGCTGCTCACTGCACCACCTGGTGGTGGTTGGGTTAAATGCAGAGACCAATTTCGTCTGTCAAGTATGGGAAACATACACAGATGACAAAAATGTGCAATTTATTTATTTATAGAAGTTGTCTAACAATAAAAAGTGGAAGCAGAACACTCCCATTCTCTTTTCACACTGATGCCTCAAACAAGGTGAAGATGAACCATGTTTTATTAATGATAGTTTTATACAAATGGATACACCTGATATATACAAATAAAAACATGTACAGTATACAAACATAATTATGCATACTTCTACACATGCTTAAATTTTTTTATGGTGCCCCCCCATAAAAAAATCACCAGCTGCCACTGCAAGGTGCTAAAACAATAGCACTTTTCAAAGAACTGTCTATAACTGAAACAACAGCATGAACTGAAGGCAATACCAAAGATCTGTAGGCCAAACAATGAACTGTCAGCAAAAACAAATTGTATGTGCCATTTGATATTGAAGGAATTTAGATATGTTTCAGACCAGCCAGACACTGAGATGTCCCTTAGTTTAAAAGATTTATTGGACAACAGAGTTACAGATATTCAGAGAAATAACAAAGATAATGATATGCATATAATTAGAGCAGAATGACACACAAACCACTTTCCTGTGTTTCCTTCGGATCTGCTCACCCCACCAGAGGCGTGAAAGCCTTTTATAGAGTTCTCTCTGTTCAGGCTATGATTGGCTGAACTGTGTGAATGACAGTAAGATCATCCACTCAGATGCAGATTTTAGTACTATGGTAACGGATGGGCCGGCCCCTCTAAGTGCCAGTAAACAGCCTTGAGAGATAAAGGCTGGTTCATACTTCTTGTCGCACGTTTTTCACCCCCGTTGAGTGAAAAAAAGTTGCGCAACTTCCGTCTGCACTCCCGCTGCAATCCCCCGGTGACAGCTGTCTTGTACATGGCCACCAGTCAGAACTCCGAGACGCGGAGGATGCGACTCGCAGCGTGTGATTGATTTAAAGTTTGTGGGCGTTTTTTGTTTGGATGTCCATATATGGTGTATGACACCGCTACATGCTACCCGCTACTCTTTTAGAAGCCGGTTTTTGTTTTTGCTTTGACAGACATGGATAGTTTTGAAGAGAAACTCGCCGAGGCGGTCCGGAGCGGGGATCCTGGCGGGACCAATCCAGTTCCTCCGTTATACCTGTCTTTGCAGTGGCTGGACACATACATTAAACACCGGGGGACGACTACAAACATTACAACAGCCGACAGAAGAAAAAATGGACCTTGAAATAGCAACACACCTCAGTGGCTCACTGGAAACGTGTAGGGTTTCCGCTTCAAAGCTTTTCTCGACTCGGGTTCGAATCTCACATGGTAGAACTTATTTTACGTTTGTCTTTTATTGGATTTTAAAAAAGGAGTTAATACAAACTCTTTTTTTGGACCCACTTTCGTGATGAAAGCGTGCAAAAATACGTCACAGTGCGAATCGTAGACAAATAAGGAAATTAAGGTGCAATACCACAGTTCAACCCATAGGACTACCGTAAACACGTTTTTAGACCAAATATTGCCGATTTAGACATATACGCACAAATATCTGAAAATTAACACAGACATAGTGCTGTGAAACATTTAGAACACATTCTAGGGAGTTTATCAGCTAAAAAAGTTATTTCTGAGTTTAGTTTCCTCTTTAACAACAGTATTTATTTTTCTCCTGTTGAAATGTATGTTTAACAGCTCTAAAAAGGGGGACGCCCCTAGACACAGGTTCCCTGGAGACCAGGATCAAAACACACAAACCTGAAGTGGATCTGATCAAAGGTTAATTAGAAATGTGGTGGTTCTGTATTTTTTAAACACATTTGACTTGACTAGACGACTTACATAATTTAATGGGGCAAATACATGAACAAGGTATTTTGAACCACATGTTTTACTACGTTTGGTGAATTCTTTATTTCTACAGCGCTGTATGCTATTGTACTTTTCTATTTTCTGTGCATGCGTACGTTTCTTCCATAGGCTATATGAGAAGGTAAAGCATATTGTAAGTATAAACCGTCTCCGATATTAATTAGAACTAACCCCAATTACAATGACTAATTACTTATCTTCACTGAAGAGTGAAATTATTTATTGCTGTGTATTGTTTGTTGTGCTGTTGTGTTTTTCTGAAGATAATTTTGCTTCTTATAGGTGGATCCATTGAATGCAAATGCTTCAGGTTGTAAGAACTGGAATTTTATTTTGTGTACAGAAACTGTTTCATTATAACCATTACAGGAACTATTTTAAGTTTGCAGAAAATAATTTAGTATAATCATTATGGTTGAAACAAAACCAAATCTGTGAATACTGAACCCCATGGGGACAGAGTGTGTGTGAGGGAACTGTTTAATCCATTTAAACTTAATGAAATTTTAATTTTATTTTAGATGTTTTTATATAGGGAACTGTTTAATCTTAATTAGATTTTAATTTTATTTTAGCTGTTTTTTTTTTTTTATAAAAGTCCAACCAAGGACTGGGTTTGCAAATTAGCCTGTGGCTAGAAAACCTTTGTACAAGACAACGGTTGCTTCGTTTTTAACATGTAACATTGTTCATTGTGCTGTCCTTGATCAAATAAAGGTTATGAACAAAAACGCGTTTCTCTGCTGAAAACAACCTTCATAAATTATCCGTTATCTAAAGGAATGCAGCCAAGTCTGCAGCCTTCAAGTATCCATGGAGACAGGATCTGCACATGAGTGGCTAACACACAATGTCACTCACAATGTCACTCAACATCTAAACCAATTGAAAGTCGGTCCACCTCGGAGGGGGTGGGACTTGACAAACTCTATAAATAATAGAGACGAAGAATAATTCGTTGAACAAACTTCCAGGTGGACATCATAAAGTTTCGCTTTGTTTGCTCCTCAGAATGCATTCTGATTATGTAAATCTGCATACTTTAACTTCTGCTCAATTAAATATTTTATACTAAGGTGAAGTTCTCCTGGAATTATGTGCTTGGATCATTTTGAACATCGCCAAAATCCTTCATGGTCCAGTTTAACCCTGTCAGAACCGGGTCATAATTTCATTATAATCCCGTCTCTGAGTAAATCAAAAAACCCAGGACCAGTCTACCTGTAAATATCTAACAGGTTGAATGAATATACTTCATTAGAATCAGACTTTTTAAAGAGCAATCTTTCATTGTTCACTTCAAACTTTCCAAGTTTTTGTCATTTGATACTGAACCCACTAAATGTTGTTTTGGAAATTCTAACCATTTACTTTTACTTAATCCTCTTACATTAAGTACATTTTACAAGATAAATTTACCTTTGATACTTAAGTACATTAAATGGCTGACACTTAAAGACTTTTACTTAAGTAATAATTTTAAAGGAGACTTTAACTTTAACCAAAGTAATTTTATCGTAAGATACTTGTACTTTCACTGAAGTATCACTGTGAGGTACTTTATACAACACTGCTTCTTGGAGAGTAAAATCATTTAATCATCCTAATATGTCTGACCCCTTTTTTTCTGCAGGTATGCACTGCTCTAGCCTGGTTAAAACCAGACCCTTGTCCTTCACTTCGCTTTGTACTAGGGTCTGGGACTTCTCTCATAGACAAGGATTTCTCCGGTAGATTTTTGACCGGACCAATCAGAGAACAGAAGGCGGAGTTTTGTTAGTTTAGCCTGGCGAGGTCCAGGCTATTCAGATAAATAGCTCAGAAACCACTCGGTGGATATTTTTTCTGCTACCAGTGTGTAATTATATGGCTCTAATTTACTGACTGTTGGCCTAGATTAAACATTTGAGATAAAATTCGATTTTTTATCATTTATTTTCGTAGCGCACCCGAGGCTGTTTGGAAAATGTCAAACCGAAACTATTTAAATCCAGCAGATTTGACCATTTTGTGAATTGATTTAGGAACTGTTAAGCTCAGGAACACTTCTGATATAACGTCAGCTAAGAAATATATTTTTTCTCAGCAAAGAAATAATAGTTTTTTACCTTGTTTTCTTGAAAATTCCTTCGTGGCGGCAGCCATTTTAACTGACGACGTCAGTCGACGTCGTTCAAAACTCCGCCTTCTGTTCTCTGATTGGTCCGGTCAAAAATCTACCAGAGAAATCCTTGTCTATGAGAAAAGTCCCAGACCCTAGTCCAAAGCGAAGTGAAGGACAAGGGTCTGGTTTTAACCAGGCTAGCACTGCTCTGATCTCAGAGCATTTACAGGTTTACACACATTGTCCCATTCACTCTTGCGCTTGCCACTAATGCCAGAGGACAGCGTGCCAAACAAAATGTTTTTACATGCCTTTACCTAAGAAGCATCTCCAACTCACATTCCATGAATTTCCTCTTTTCCCCACGTGTAGACATGCTTTTTGCTAATGCAGAGAGGAGATTCCTCAGGTGCATGGCATATTTAAATATATTTGCATGTTTATATAGAGGTGTATCAAGATAGTCGGGCATTCCCTCATGTGCGCTCAATTCCACATTAAATGGGATGCACAACAGAAGTGTGCTTGGATTCATGTGTACAAAGTACATCTAGATTAATTTGTGCATACATTGTTTTCTTGATTTAAGCGTATGCCATGTTTCAGTAAGAAATTCATGCAAGCTTTTGTACATGAGGCCCCTGGTGAGACTGACTGGGTGAAAGTGAAGAGTGGTACAGGAACAAAGGGAGCTGAACCAAAACACAAATGACAGATGAAAAAAAAAAAAAAAAAGATAATCAAAATGAAACACAGACCATGACACTTGTGAAAACTAGAATACCAGAATAGCTTAAAACCAAACACAACACAAAGATGTAAAAACACATTTCAAAGGTTTTATTGAGCTGAGAATCTTCTCTGATGATCCATTTGTCCTTCACGTGCTGCTCCCTGCACTCTGTAATCCACATTATTGTTCCAAACAAGCAACATCACCCAGTTGATCTCATCCTAAAGCAGACATCCAACATCAGTTGGGACAAGATGTAGACCTCACAGAAACTGTAACAAAAAACAGTTTTGGATACTGGATAAATACATTTCTATTGTTTAACAGCACAAATGCATTTTGTCGTTTGGAGATTAAAGCCACCATTTTCTTTTGGATCATTTCCAGACTCACAGTTCAAGAGAAACAAAAACCCAAGAGCAAAAAAAAAGGTAAATGTGACCTGATTTTAAAGTGAGTTTTTCAGAGTGTTGACACTGGATCAAAAGACAGCAGCCTGCCTGCGAGACAATTGTTTCAGAAAGACAAAACGATTCAGTGCCTTCCCCTGTTCTTGTACAGCAAGGGCATGTTGAGATTTACCACAAGTACACACGTGTGTTCTCAATGTGACTTGTTCTTTAATACTTCTGAAAGCCCATAGTTATTTCTTTGTCACTTTACAACTCAATTTATAGTGTAAGGTTACAGAGCATGCAAGAACATTTAGTGCATAAGAATCCACTCAGCAGAGATTA
>JBBPBX010075676.1:0-17291 GCA_038048925.1 Garcialebias charrua | reverse complement strand
GTGAAACAAAGGGGCTTTTACGCCTGCATTTTCCAGCATACAATTACCCGTATGATGATGATGATGTGGAGCTTCTGGCTGACTCCTAATTATCACTGCCTTGCTATTCTGGACAGTGTTACTCCTAACGAACCCGCTGTGGGCCCGTTTACCCCTGTTCACCTTGGTTAACTAATCAAACTCGAGAACTCAGGCGCTCTTGTCTGAAAACAGAATGCCTGTGGAAGAGGACTGGTTTGGTTGCCCACCGGGAATATTTTAAAGAGGTCCGTGAAGCTTATAACAAGGCAGTTAGTGAATCTTTCAACCTTTATTTATACAGGTTAGTCTCGTTGAGCCACGTGGACTCATTTGCAAGAGAGACCTGATTTCTAACAAAGAGTGAAGAGAAATAAAGGAGTTAACAACAAGTCAACAGAAAAAACAGAACAACACTATGCAAAAAAAGAAAATCAACAGTCTACATACATACAATATCAACAATGTGACATAATGTGATGCCAGGTCATCTTATTTTAGCAATATCCTTCACCAGAACAAAAACAATCCTAAAGTGTTATTTAATACTATCAGCAGTATTGTATCTCCTCCAGCACACCATGCTTCATTAACTTCAAACAATGACTGTAACATGTTCCTCAGTTTTTTTCATAAAGAAGTTGATGGACCTGAAATCAAATATATCTCGTAGCTTTGCTACCTTTCTTGAAGAGCCTCAGTGTTTTGCCATTTTCTTCTTTTGTTCCGATTTCATTAAATGACCTGACCTCATTAGTTGGCAAAATGAAACTCTCTACTTGTTCATTGGAAATATTACCCAGCTCTTTGCTTGTTCAGACTCTAACCTGTATTGACTCAACAGTGTTGGCGATGATTACCATAACAACTTCCTGAACTAAGGGTTTGTCCCATTATATTTTAAAACAGCAGAAGTGACCCCTCTCTTAAAGAAACCTAATCTTGACTCTGGCTCCTTTTCTAACTTCTGTCCGATAACTAAACTGCCTTTTCTCTTATTTTTTCAAAGTAATTTACTAATTACAGTACTTGAAAAAGTTGTAGAAATCCAACTCAGATCCTGGTTCTGTCAGCTACAGATCTCTGATCCCTTTCAGTCTGGTTTTCTAAAACACCATTCCACTGAAACGGCATTAGTAAAAGTCCACAAAAATATGTTAATGGTTGCCGATGATGGGAAATGCTCTGTGTTGGTCCTGGGTTAGGGTTAGGGTTAGTGGGTTAGGGTTAGGTTTAGGGTTAACCCTAACCCTAACCCTGTACAATTAGAATCTGAGTGAGAGAGGTTTTATTGTTATTTCAGCTAAATACAATGACATATTGAAACAAAACAGCCTCTCGGGGATACTCCAAGAGTATTGGTTACCAGTCCTTTTGATACTGGCAGTTAGGTTTCTGTATGACCGGTGTCAGAGCTCCACACATTATCACCCTTCCACCACCGTGCTGACAGCTGGATTCTGCTGATGTACTGTTTTGTTTTTACCAGCCACAATGCTGTGCATTATGGGTAAATAGTCCTGCCACGAGTTTAGTATTTAAACTGCTGAGGCGTTTAGAGATGGAGATTCGTTTTTGTTTTGTTTGTTCTCTGAGCAATGCATGGTCTGACCTTGGGGTGAATTTGTTGGAATGTCCACATCTGGGATGAGTTGCAGCTACTGGTAATTTCCTGTGAGATCAATAAAGTTCTGTCTTATCTAAAGTATTTTCTCTTGTGAATATTGTTTCTGTCTGTAGAGTAATGGACTATGTTTTGTTTGAAAACTGACTTGTCACAGTTGTGAGATCTACAGGCAACAGCAGATGCTTCTGTAAGCTCATTGCTGATGTTTTTCCGTTTTGGCATTGTGGTAACTCAGTCCTTTATGCTCTATAGCATAGAGCAGCAAAACTCCTGATTTGAAAGAGGTGGTCACACGGAGTTATTCACGTGCGTTTATTTAGCGGTGCCTGGCTGCCACCTTCTCCTGAATCCTGCAAAGCAGCGAGGGAGGACTCAGCTTTTGACTTTTCCTTTTAAAACCTGGTAAAGATCATTTTGACTAAGTTGTGAAACATTACAGCCCAGAATTAAACGAGGGTGAACTTTTGTCTCTCTCTGACTAAATGCTGAAATTCAGTTGTCTGCACGTCCACTTCCTGATAAGGACTTGTTTGTTTGTTTGTTTGTTTGTTTATCTTGTAAACAAAATTCCTCTCCTCTTACAGCAGAGTGAACCCATGGTGTAAAACATCACAACTGATCAGATCCCTGTAAGAAAAGGTGGAAATACAAAACTAAAAGCATGTCTTCTGCTCCCAGGACGTCCACGTCCACATCGTGGACATGTCCAGTGCCAGACAAGTGTGGGAGTTTGCGCAGAGCTTCTCCCAGAACAACGTGGTGCACGTGCTGGTAGGTGTCTGCAGAGACGTGGAGTTCTTCACCCACCGCAGGAGTTTCACGCCGTTTGTTCTGCGTCACAGATCAACAACGCAGGCTGCATGGTCAACCAGAGAGAGCTGACGGAGGAGGGCCTGGAGAAGAACTTTGCCACCAACACGCTCGGTACGAAAGAAAAAACTGTTCCGTATTCAGAACACTTTTAGACAAAACGTGTGAACGCTACAGATCGTTGGCAGTGTAACGAGTTAAGTGTTTATGTTTATGTTTATTAAATTTGTTCATTTTTTTTTACAAAAGAAACACAATACAAGACAATCCCATAAATGATAACATACAAAATGTAAAAAAATGAAAGGTAGCAGAAAGAAGAATAAATCTTATTATATCTGCCCCTTTTTTCAAACAATCAGATTAAACAATAATAATCTTCCACCAACAGTACAAAATGACTAACTCTTTCTAATTTTCTAACTAATACAATACACATTACGCTATTTCATTATTTTTTTTAACAAATTTGTTTTGATCATTTTCTTAAATGTAAACATTGACTTGGCATTTTTAACTACATTCTCCAAGCCATTCCATAATCTAATTCCCTGGATTGAGGTAGAACGTCCCTTCAAACTAGTTCTGAATTGTGGTTTTACAAACATCTCTGTCCCCTTAAGATTATAACAACTTTGTCTTTTAACAAAATGCATTTGGATATTTAAAGGTAATGCATTATTTTGAGCCCTATACATAACTGATAAAATATTATAATCTACCAAATCATGGAACTTCAATAACTTCAGTTGATAAAATAATGTACTTGATGGATGACGGTAATGTTTTCTAGTGATAATTCTTACAGCTCTTTTCTGTAATACAAAAATAGGCTTTGTGATTGTTTTACATGCTTTCCCCCAAACATCAATACAATAGATTAAGTGTGGAACAATGATTGTGTTATACAACAAATACAGAGCTTTATCATTCAATAGGTCTCTGACTTTGTACAGTACTGCAATCGATTTAGCTATTTTTATTCTTACAGAATTTATGTGTTGTTTCCATGTCAGTTTGTCATCAATGATAACACCCAAAAACTTCACCTCACTCACTCTACAAATCTCAACATCCTCAATTTTGAGTGGAACATCAACAGTTTTCTTTTTATTACTGAATATCATGTAATTAGTTTTTTCTAGATTTAATGATAATTTATTGATTTTAAACCAAGTTTGTATTTTGACAAATTCTGTCTTTATCAATTCCAACATTTGTTCTATATCTTCACCTAAACAGAAAAATGTGGTATCATCAGCAAAAAGTACACATTTAAGGAGTCCTGACACATTTACCAAGTCATTCACATATAAAATAAATAGCTTTGGTCCAAGTACAGAGCCTTGGGGAACTCCACATGTGATATTACAGAGGTCAGATCTTACATCATTTATTTGTACAAATTGTTTTCTATTTTTCAAATAGCTAGATACCCACTGTAATGCTGGTCCTCTAATACCATATTTACACACGTTCCAGCTGTTCCATGAAATATTGGAACATTTTGTTTAATGTGAAGGAAACAATTAGAAAAACTTTGATTACAGAAGCAACAGTTTTCTAAATTTCTGCTTCAATTTTTGATTTTTTTAAATAGAAACGAAAACCTTCTGATTCCAGTTTTAGCCACTTCTGAGTTCTTTCTGAAATATATAACAGCACAGACTTCATCTTCTTGCTTTTGTTCTTGTTCTTCTTGTCCTTTTTGTTCTTATTGTTCTTGTTTTTGTTCTTTTTGTTCTTCGTCTTAATCTTCTTTCAGCTTTTCCCTCTTCAGTGTCTCCACAGCGAGTCCTCCATCTCACTCTGTCCTCTGTGTTCTCTGTCCAACTACCTCCATGTCCTCTCTAACTGCATCCATATGTCTCTTTGTCTTTTTCCTGGCAGCTGCATTTCTAACATCCTTCTACCAATATACCCACTGTCCCTCCTCTGGACATGTCCAAACCACTGTCCCTCCTCTGGACATGTCCAAACCACTGTCCCTCCTCTGGACATGTCCAAACCATCTCAGTCCGTCCTTGCTGACTATCTTCCAGTTGATCCACCTGTGCTGTACCTCTGGTTATCTAATTTCTAAGCTTCTTAAACTTCTGTGATTTTATTTATTTAAGAACACTTTAGTAGTTTGGGGGCGTGGTGGCGCAGAGGTAAGAGACGGTGGGCTGTGATCGGAAGATCGTCGGTTCAAGCCCCGGTACCGACAACATCAAAATGTGGGTGGAAAAAGGTGAAACACCCACACCTGCCTCCACCCTCATTCGCCCCACTCTGGGCCCCTGAGCAAGGCCCTTAACCCCCACCACCTGCTCCCTAAAAAAAATGTATCTTGAAAATGAGTTCTCGTGGCTCAATGAGACTACCTGGATAAATAAAGTATTTTTGCCGCCTGTTGTGGAGCAAAGAGGGAATTCAAAAACACCCGATCGACAAATTGGGTTGCCACGTCAAAATCCAAGATGGCTGCCACCAAACCTGTCCATCCCTCTTGTGAGCTGGATAACTTGAATAATAATCAACGTGCCGTCTTCCATTTTGTGTGCGGTTGCATCTAGAGTAGACATAAGAGAGATAATGATCAAAAATCAGGTTTCCATGTCAAAATCCAAGATGGCTTCTGCTATACAGGTGGTCCCCGAGTTACGAACGAGTTCCGTTCCTACGCCCTTTCGTAACTCGAAAATCGAAAAGTCGGAAAATACGTCCAAACTGCACCTCATACATCCAAACGGCCCCTCATACGTACAGTACTGTATTTTACCAAGCACTTAGCCTATCCTAACACATTACCCTACATAATTATATTTTTTTAAAAAAAACATACATTTAGGAGCCATAATGAAGGGAAAAAAAGAGTTAATAACCTACTGGAATGCTGGTGAAGCCTTTCCTCCGTTCCTCACTCCCTTCTCCGGATTCTCCATTTGTTTACGTTGTAAAACCGCCGTCCATAAAACCGCTACTTTTCCACAGCTGCTGCGTGTCAGCTCATGTATCCGAGCGCAGCAACCTCTGATCGGACACGGTCCGTCGAAAGCCGGCTGTCTGTCCAGCTTGCTCCAACAAGTTTTGTAGCATCCGCAGCTAACCGGAAACTGACGGAAATTGCGTGAATCGGCTTCAAAATAATAATAATAATAATAATACTTTGTTTCTAAAGCCATTTAAAACAACCACAGCTGCAACAAAGTGCTGTACACATAAAATCAAGAACATTCAAACACATAAAATAAGATTTAAAAAATAAAAAAAAATAAAAAAAATAAAAAAAAATAATGGGATGCGTGACGTAACCCCGAAACGTCGTAAGTCGAGGACTACCTGTATTTGTAAACCTTGAGAGATGGATAACTTCAAAAATGAACAACGTGCCAACTTTCATATGGTATATAAATAAATAAAAACTTTACTTTCAGGTACGTACATCCTAACGACGGCTCTGATTCCTGCTCTGAAGAAGGCTGAAGACCCGAGAGTGGTGGGTTTAGTTTCAACAAAACAAAATGAAGTCAGTGAAACGGTAAAAAGTTTGACGTTTCTTCATCCCTCAGATCACCGTGTCGTCGGGCGGCATGCTCACTCAGAAGCTCGACGTGGACGACCTGCAGTTTGAGAAGGGAACGTTTGACGGCACCACGGCGTACGCTCAGAACAAAGTAAAGTGTGCGGCTGCGCTCTGACGTCGGCTGTTGTGAAAGCTGTGACCAACGTGTGCTGGTGTTTGTTTGTGTGGTAGAGACAACAGGTGGTCCTCACAGAGAGATGGGCCTCTCAGCACAAACAGATCCACTTCTCCTCCATGCACCCCGGCTGGGCCGACACTCCAGGTGAACGAACAAAAGCCTCGCAGCGTTTGCATCCATTTATAATCCATCCGTCTGTACAGGTTGTGAGCAAATAAGCAGTGCTGGGCAGCGCTAATCCAAAAACTAGTTCCGCTATTTCTAAAGCACTTGTTAATTTATTCAGGTCCGCAATTTCAAAAGCGCTTATGTATTAGCAATGCTAGCGGAAGCTAAATGCTAACACGCTAACGTGCAAATGGCGAACTACTTTTTTAAATCCAGCAGATTTGACCATTTCGTGAAACGGTTAAGCTCAGAAAAACCTTGTGCTATAAAGTCAGCTAAGAAATATATTTTTTCTCAGCAAAGAAATAATTGTTTTTACCGTGTTTTGTTGTAAAGTCCTTTGCTTCTGTGGCCGTCGCCATTTTGAAGAGGGCAAATGAGGCGCTGACGCGTCGCGTAGGCCGCTGAGAAACATCCATAAGTTCACCCTCCATGTTAAAAACTCTTCGTCTGACTCTTCGAAAACAAGCAATAAGGCTGCAGAGTAACACACTGGCTGCTAACTGCGCTCTCTCTAGCCAAGAGACTGAGGGGGACGCTTTTTTGTCACGGACCACATCCGGCGCTGACAGGATATGGTCTGTTAGCAGTCGTCCGGTTGATTTAAGAGCTCGTAAATAAGTTTTTTCGTTTTTACTGATAGATAATTAGTTATTAGCGGTACTGCATTTTAAATAAAAATAGCGCAAATCCGCTTATGAATTATAAAAGTTAGTCAATCCGCTGTAACGCTGACAAATTGTTTAGGTCCGCTATAAGCGGATTAGCGCTTTAGCGCTCCCTAGCGGTCTGGCGCCCACCTTTGCAAATAAGCAACAAATAAGCAACTTCCATTTTGGTGTGGCCACATCTAGGCATAAGAAAGGTCTCCATCTGAAAACTGGGTTGCCAGTAGGGGTGCAGGAAAAAATAGATTTTTTAAATCTAGATTCTTAGTCCTGGCGATTCAGAATCGATTCTAAAAGCCCCAAAATCTATATATTTTTTTAACATTAAAACCCAAAAGATAAAGAAAATAAAACCATATCTCATAGTATATGAAAGAATACATAAAATGAAAGGTGGCAGAAAGAAGAAGAAATCTTATTTTATCTGCCCCTTTTTTCAAAAACAAAACAAGTTCAAACAATCAATTCAAACAATAATCTTCTATAAGTAACAGAGCAAAAAGCTAACCTAATACTGGTTATTTAAGTTACAGAATTTAATGCATTCCTGTATTATTTGTTCCTATTTTTGGTATAAATATCAAACGATGCAAACAATTTGATACATTAAGGAACCTAAAATTAATGTTTTAAATAAATGTTCTATTTGTTTACATTGTTGTTTAATGTTTTCAGCTTGTCAGTTACAAAACTGAAACTAAATTTATGACAATTTTAATAGAAAAATCGTTTCTGAATCAAAAATCGTTTCTGCATCGAAAAATCGATTTTGAATCGAATCGTGACACCAAAAATCAGAATCGATTCGATTCTCCAGACACTGAGAGATTTGCACCCCTAGTTGCCAGGTCAAAGTCTAAGATGGCTGCTGCCATAAATTATATTTGTAAACCATGTGAGTTGGTCAACTTGGAAAAATAAACAATGTGTTGACTTCCATCTTGGTGTGTGGCTGCATCTGGGTGTAAGAAAGTTCCCTGTCTAAAATTGGGTTGCCAGGTTTTAGTCCTGTCCAGAAAAACACTTATCTCCAAAACTACAAACATTCGCTATTCAAATCCATCAGCGATGGGGACATCATTGTTCTGCTTTAGAACAAATATAAATTTTAGGGGTGTGAATCTCTTAGTGTCTGGAGAATCGATTTGATTCTGATTTTTGGTGTCACGATTCGATTCAAAATTGATTTTTCGATTCAGAAACGATTTTTGATTCAGAAACGATTTTTCTATTAAAATGGTCATAAATTTAGTTTCAGTTTTGTAACTGACAAGCTGAAAAGAATAAACAACAATGTAAACAAATGGAACATTTATTTAAAACAATAATTTTAAACTGAAAACATTAAACAACAATGTAAACAAATAGAACATTTATTTAAAACAATAATTTTAGGTTCCTTATTGTATCAAATTTTTGCATCGTTTGATATTTATACCAAAAATAGGAACAAATAATACAGGAATGCATTAAATTCTGTAAGTTAAATAACCAGTACACCCAACCCCCGATTTACGAACGAGTTCGGGACCTAAGAACGGTTCGCAGGTCGATCTGTTCGCAGGTCAGTCCTTCCATACACTCGTCACTCGGGGATGTCCTATTTTATTTTTTATTTTTTTGTGGTACCAAGTACGTACTTCGCCTATCCTAACACACCTAACACAGTGTAATTAATTAATACAGTACAGTAATAAAAATATAAATTAAATAAAAATATAATTGCTTACTTTGAGGTGGTCAAACGCAGCTGCTGCGTCCCGTGTTAGCTCCCGTGTTAGCTTCTGGAGCTAGCCAGGCCGGAGGTGTTCGCCTGGAGGCCTGGCACGATCGGCGATAAATCCGCAGCTGCCTGAGACATCCACAGAGTTCACAGAGACGTTTCCAGCTCGTAATTAATCCATATGAGGCCATCCTGGTCACCAGTCTTCAAAGGCCGTCTCCCTGCAGCCGTAACTGACCTAAGATGGCGTCCGGTGTTCTGCTGTAACTAGTGACCCTGTAAACTGGAGACTTTCAAAGCAGCCGTGACTGACCTAAGATGGCCTCCGGTGTTCTGCCTTAACTTGTGACCGTGAAAACTGGAGACCTTCTTCCTGTTATGACCGGAAGTTGCACATTATTGCGCAATCATGACAAAAATGATCAGAAATGATCATTTTTATCATAATTATTATTTATAAAGCCTTTAAAACAACCACAGCTGCAACAAAGTGCTGTACACATGAAATTAAGAACATTTAAACACAAAAAAAAAAAATTTTTTTTTTTTAATACAGTAATGTCATATTTTTATTAAATATGATACGTTCGTAGGTCCGGGCGGCCGTAGGTCGATGGAGTCGTAGGTAGGGGGTCACCTGTATTAGGTTAGCTTTTTGCTCTGTTACTTATAGAAGATTATTGTTTGAATTGATTATTTGAACGTGTTTTGTTTTTGAAAAAAGGGGCAGATGAAATAAGATTTCTTCTTCTTTCTGCCACTTTTCATTTTATGTATTTTTTCATTTACTATGAGATATGTTTTTATTTTATTTATCTTTTGGGTTTTAATGTAAAAAAAGATGGATTTAGGGGCTTTTAGAATTGATTCTGAATTGCCAGGACTAAGAATCTAGATTCTTTAAAAAATCAATTTTTTTCCCTGCACCCCTAATACATTTTATTTATTTTTATTCTTTGTAAAAAATAAAAAAAAGAATTGATTTGTGGCAGAAAGTGTTGTTTTCTGTAAAAATATAACGAGTTGTTTTCCTTCCTGTAGCGGTGCAGTCGTCCATGCCTTCGTTCCACGCTAAGATGCAGTCCAGGCTGAGGACGGAGGCCATGGGGGCCGACACGGTGGTGTGGCTCGCTGCGTCCGCCGCCGCCGTCAAACATCCGAGCGGACTCTTCTTCCAGGGTCAGAAACAAACGAGTGAACTTGTGTTTTCACAACAGACTGTGGTCACAGAGGGCGGTGCACGGTGTGCACCATGTTTCTGTCTGGGTCGCGTGGAGCTGGCGTCTACGCCCAGTGGTCACTGTGCAAGAGGTGGGGGACATCCTGGACGGGTCTCCAGTCCATCAAATGGACACGTGGAGACAAACGACCGATCACTCTCTCACCTATAGGGACAATTTGGAGATGCCAGCGAACCTAACGTGTATGTTTCTGGTATGTGGGAGGAACCCAGAGAAATGTCAGGCGTGCACAGGGACAGTTTGCAATAATGCATTACAGCAGAGGAACACATGTCTGTAGATGTTAGTTAGGGGAATCATTTTGTATGTCTTGAAATGAAATAATTGGTAACTTTTAGTTATTTTATATAACCTTTATTCATGCAGGTTATTTATAAAGGTTAGTCTAATTTGAGTCACGAGGACTCATTTTCAAGAGAGATCCATTCTAGACAGACGACAACAACAAAAAGGTGCTACGTTTTTTCATCGTATGTTTCTATGATGAAATGATTTCTCTGCATTTAACCATCACACCTGAGATACACCCAGGTGGAGCAGTGTGCAGCTGTGTAAGCACCAGGGGACAGTTGGAGATCAGGTGTCTTGCTCAAGGACACCACGACATGTGGGCATGGCGGGGAGTTGAACCTGCGACTTTCTGGAAAAAATAATTTAAACCAAAAAAATTGTCTTATAAAAACTGTTACTATTAACAGCATGGCCTTGTCAGCAGAGCGGTTCTGTTAGCTGCATGGTGCTTTTAGCAGCATGGTCCTGTTAGCAGCGTGGCACTAGTAGCAGCGAGGCACTGGTAGCAGTGTGGTCCTGTTTGAAGCTTGGTCCTGTTAGCTGCATTACACTTTTAGCAGTGTGGTCCTGTTAGCTGCATTACACTTTTAGCAGTGTGGTCCTGTTAGCAGTGTGGTCCCGTTAGCAGTGTGGTCCTGTTAGCAGCTTGGTCCTGTTAGCTGCATTACACTTTTAGCAGTGTGGTCCTGTTAGCAGCTTGGTCCTGTTTGAAGCTTGGTCCTGTTAGCTGCATTACACTTTTAGCAGTGTGGTCCTGTTAGCTGCATTACACTTTTAGCAGTGTGGTCCTGTTAGCAGTGTGGTCCCGTTAGCAGTGTGGTCCTGTTAGCAGCTTGGTCCTGTTAGCTGCATTACACTTTTAGCAGTGTGGTCCTGTTAGCAGTGTGGTCCTGTTAGCAGCTTGGTCCTATTAGTAGTGTGGTATTGTTAGCTGCATTGCACTTTTAGCAGCGTGGTCCTTTTAGTAGCGTGGTCCTGTTAGCAGCGTGGTCCTGTTAACAGCGTGGTCCTGTTAGCAGCGTGGTCCTATTAGTAGCATGGTCCTGTTAGCTGCATTGCACTTCCTGTTAGCAGCGTGGCACTAGTAGCAGCGAGGCACTGGTAGCAGTGTGGTCCTGTTTGAAGCTTGGTCCTGTTAGCTGTGTAAAGGGTTTAGAGGGGGGTCAGTTTAATACTGACCTCCTTTTTACCTTAATTTACTTATTCAGATTGAATAGTAATTTCACGGATTCTCTTCTTTTTCAGTTTATTCAATATTTCTGTGATCTTTGTGATGGATAAAGAACCATAGCCATTAAGTGACAGTAAACGTTGACTTTAGTTGGTATGCCAGAAGACACTACCATTTATTTAAAATAAATCACTAAATCAACATCATTACACTTGATTGGCAGGGTTTCACCTTCTTGCGATTTAACACACATCACACACTTGATTTAACACAACAGACATAAATACTAGATGTTAGGACTTCCGGCTGAATGGCGGTGGGATAAGTTGTGTTCAGGTGCGCTCCTGCGGAACTGGCCTGTTTTCCAACTAATGCCTGGCACTTTCTTCCGATTTTGACCGCAAACAACAGACAACTTACACATTCAACGCATATCTCCTGTTCGATCGCCAAAATGCCACCAAAGCCTGCTAAAGGAGCTAAAGGAGTAAGTTCGATCGAAGCTCACCTGTGGCCTGCTCCTCGTGGCGGAACCTCGAGCTATCCTGGGTCACCTCCTTCATCTGATGCAGCAGCTGCCGCTACAGTTTGTGACGTCGGCAGCCTCAAACAGGAGCTGCTGGTGGCTCTCCGAGAGGACTTTACTGCTATAATTAAAGCAGAATTCCAAGCCGCTCTGGGTGAAAGTCTCTCGTCGATCAACGCCGAGCTGTCCGCCTTCAAAAATGAGCTATCATCGGGGCTAGCTGCAGTGCAGGAGAACTTCACGGGGCTAAAGCTAACGGTAGCAGAGGTGGAGAAGTCAGTCTCTACCTGCACAGATGACATCGTTAGCCTCCAGAAAAAAGTCGAGAGCCTCACGAAGACGGTGGCACAGCTGGAGGATAAATGTGACGATTTTGAATCCCGGTCCCGACGTCAGAATATCCGGATTATCGGTGTCCCGGAGGATGACCCTTCATCGGCTACAACGGCTGCGGTCTCCCGGATGCTAAAGGAGGCCTTCGGCTTCGAGGAGGACCCGCTGCTCGATCATGCTCACCGCATCCCAGTACCCAAACCGAAGGCAGGCGAGCGGCCCCGTCCAATTGTGGCTAAGCTACACTACCACACGGACTGTGTGAAAATCCTGGCGAAGGCGAAGGAGCAGCAGCAGATCAAAGTGAACGGTACAAATATCTTTGTGTTCCCCGACTACACTGCCAGAACGGCTCGCGCGCGGGCCGCCTTCACTGAGTGTCGCCGCAAACTTCGCAACATCCAGGGTGTTCGGTTCGGCCTGCTCCACCCGGCCCGGCTGAAGATCACGCATGAGGGAACCACACGAGTGTTCACGTCCCCTGAAGAGGCGAGTGTGTACATCGAGTCGATTGCAAAATGAGAAATATAATTAGTGTACTTTGTTTTACACTCAGGGAATGTCAGTATTATTAGTCATTATTATTATTATTATTATTCACGTTTAAAAACATAATCAGAGTGCTCTGTTTACACCCACGGATTTAATGGGTAGCAATAATAATCAGTGTGCCTTTTCTTTCATGCTCAGGGAACATTATTATTATTAGTTATTATTATTATTATTATTATTATTATTCACGTTTAAAAATATAATCAGAGTGCTCTGCTTACACTCACGGATTTAATGGGTAGAAATAATAATCAGTGTGCTTTTTTTTTATTTTTTATTTTTATTTTTTTATTTTTATTTTTTTTCTCATACTCAGGGAACGTCAGTATTATTAGTAACTATTATTATTATTATTCATGTTTTAAAAATATAATCAGAGTGCTCTGTTTACACTCACGGATTTAATGGGTAGAAATAATAATCAGTGTGCTTTTTCTTTCATACCCAGAGAACGTTAGTATTATTAGTTATTAGTTAGTCATTCGTGTTTAAAAACATAATTAGAGTGCTTTGTTTACATTCACGGATTTAATGTTTAGAAATATAATTAGCCAGCTTTTTTTTCTTTCTTCTTTTATTTTTATTCATAGTCGGGGAACGTTAGTATTATTAGTTATTATTACTATTCATGCTTAGAAATATAATTAGGGTGTTTTGTTTGCATCCACGGATTTAATGTTTATAATTATAATTACTGTGTATTGTTTGCATTCACGGTTTTAATGTTTAGAATTATAATCAGTGTGTTTTAATTACATTTAGGGATTTAATGTTTTGGATTATATGGTGGGCTTTGGTTCGCATTTGGGGAATGTTATTACTATTAGTTATTATTATTAACAATCACTGCTTTTTTAGTTGTTGTTTTTTGTTGTTGTTTGTTTTTTAAAGAGTTCTTGCTCTTCCAGATTAGTGCCTATTACATATTTTAAATTTTCTTTTCATTTAGCTAGTTCTGTGGGAGTCACCTGGTACAGGTTGTGATGTGGTGCCATTTGACCGTAAGGACAAGTTTTCTAGTGACTCCTGTTGGAGTCTGCACAGTCCCTTCATCTGGGGAAGGGCCAAGTGCGAGGGGGGGGGTTTTTTTTTTTTTTTTTTTTCTCCTGGGGTGTGGGCGGGGATTGGGAAGGATGGCAATATTTTACAACCCTTATTATGAACAACAGGTCACATGGCTGTTGATTTGAAAGCTTCCTCGACATCATCTGCTGTCAGATTCCTAAGCTGGAATGTTAAAGGTCTTAACAATCCGGTGAAACGGTCTAAAATATATTCTCATATGAAACGCCTGAATCCAGACGTAATATTCCTACAGGAAACACATTTGCAAAATTCAAATCAGGTCAGGCTTAAATATCCATGGATTGGGGAGATTTACCACTCGAGCTTCAACTCAAAAGCCAGAGGAGTTGCCATACTATTTAATAAGAATATTCATTTTACAGCATCAAAAATAATGAAGGATACAAATGGCAGATTTCTTATAATCGCGGGCTCTCTGTTCCATACTCCCGTTTTATTAGTGAACATTTATGCACCAAACTTTGATAACCCAGACTTTATAAACAATTTAGTAAGCACACTTCCATATCTTGACACTCATCTGTTAATTTTAGCTGGGGACCTGAATTGTGTTATGAACACATCATTAGATCGCTCTTCATCTCGGCCCTGCACACAGTCTAATATGTCTAAATCTATTTTGGATTTTGTGTCCCAAAATGGATATGTAGATCCATGGAGGGCACAGAATCCACTAACAAGGACCTATTCTTTTTACTCGCAGGTGCACCAATCCTATTCCCGTATAGATTATTTTTTTGTTGACAGCTCTTTAATGCAGAGAGTCACTTCTTCTGAATACTATCCGATTGTTATCTCAGACCATTCTCCTCTAAGCATTGATATAAACTTTATAAATAAACCCCGTTCTAGTCCTCGTTGGAGATTTAATAGTCTCCTGTTATCAGATGAGCCATTTAATAAATTCATCTTATCAGCAATTGACGATTTCCTAATGTTCAATAAGAGCGATACAATTTCTCCCTCACTATTATGGGAAACATTAAAAGCCTATATTCGTGGTCAGATTATTTCTTTTTCAGCTAATGTCAATAAAAATCTACGCACTAAGATATCAGAAATATCAACAAAAATTCAGAATATTGACAGGCAAAATGCCGTTAATCCGTCACACGATTTGCTGAAACAGCGACAGGATCTTCAAATGGAACTTGATCTTTTAACAACATCTGATGCGGAGCGTCTCTTAATCCGATCTCGAGCCACTTATTATGAGCATGGGGAAAAACCAAGTAGACTTTTGGCACATCAACTGAAACGAAAGGCTAGCTCTCACACAATATCGCAAATCAAGGATCGATCGGGCAACCTTGTCTCAGACCCTGTCTCCATTAGTGACACCTTTAAAAAATTCTACTGCGATCTGTATAAATCTGAACTACAAGCAGACTCAAACGAGCTACTCGCCTTTCTTCAGAATATTGACATTCCTAGGATAGACAAATTGATTTCTGACCAACTTGAGGCTCCCATTAAATTAGAAGAAATATTAGAGTCAATTAAGAATATGCAAAGTGGTAAAACACCTGGCTCGGATGGTTTCTCTGCCGAATTTTTCAAAAAATTTAAAGATAAGATAGCCCCTCTTCTTCTCGAGGTTTATAATGAGTCATTCGGGCGTGGCCTGCTACCTCCCACCTTGACTCAAGCTTCAATCTCTCTCCTGTTAAAGAAGGATAAAGATCCTACTGCTTGCGAGTCTTATAGACCCCTTTCACTCTTGAATGTGGATTTTAAGATTTTGTCCAAAATACTCGCAACTCGGCTTGAGACAGTTCTCCCTCTGATTATCTCACAAGAACAAAATGGATTCATCAAAGGTCGCCAGTTGTTTTTTAATACCCGTACAATATTGAACACAATTTTTTCAACTCATTCCCCCAAGTCTCCTGAAGTAATCATTTCTCTTGACGCCGAGAAAGCTTTTGATCGAGTAGAATGGGAGTATCTCTTTGCCGCTCTTAATAGGTTTGGTTTTGGAGAGAGGTTTGTGTCCTGGATCAAACTACTTTATACATCTCCTCAAGCATGTATTCTTACTAATTCCATCCAATCGGACTATTTTTCGGTGGGGCGTGGTACTAGACAGGGTTGCCCTCTTTCCCCCCTCTTGTTTGCGTTAGCCATTGAGCCTCTTTCTGTTGCCCTAAGATCCCTTTCTTCTTTTCACGGAATCATCCGCTCTGGCGTCGAGCTTAAACTGTCCTTATATGCAGATGACCTTCTCCTGTATGTTTCTGACCCATTATGTAGCCTTCCCCCAATTTTAAATACTCTGGAAAAATTTGGATCGTATTCCGGCTATAAAATTAATTCACTTAAAACCGAATGCTACCCAGTGAATTCATTAGCTTTAAAGCTTAAGCCCTCTGATATCCCTTTTAGGCTCAGTCCCTCGGGGTTTAGATATTTGGGAATTAATATTACACGTACTCTGCCCTCGATGTTTTCTCAGAATTATACCCCACTAGTCTCCCAAATTGCATCAGACCTTCAGAGGTGGAACTCTCTCCCTCTTTCACTAATAGGCAGGATTAATATTATCAAAATGAATGTGCTACCTAGACTTCTGTTTTTATATCAAAACATCCCTTTGTTTCTGCCCAAACAGTTCTTCAGGTCCCTGGATCAGATGGTCTCTTCCTTTCTGTGGAATGGAAAGGCCCCCAGAATGAGACTTTCTTTATTACAACAGTTCACCACAAATGGTGGTCTTTCTCTACCCAATTTTACAATGTATTACTGGTCCTCGCATATTCATAAACTGAATTATTGGTTAAATTCACCGGATCTGATTTGGTGCAAACTTGAAGTTCAATCGATTTCTGCATCTTTTTCACCTGCCTCAATTATTTATTCATCATTACCAATTAAACTATCCTCTGTTACTACAAATCCTATAGTGCTTTCTACACTCAGGATCTGGTCACAATTTAGGTCCCATTTTAAATTTGTATTACCATCTAATAAAATGCCGTTATTAAAGAATCACATTTTCTCTCCAGCATCTACTAATGCTGCCTATAGAATTTGGCATGAGAGAGGTATTAGAACAATGAGAGACCTTTACGAAGATGGTTTGTTCCTTAGTTTTTGAAAAATGTACTCTATTTATTACTTTAAACTGTATTAGTTGTAGTCTGGCACATGGTGTACTCTGGCGTATGCTGAGAATAACTTTATCCCACCATGACTCTGACAGTTCAACACCCAATTCCCGTTCCCATGCAGTTCTGGTTTTACCTGATGAGTCGGTCTCAATTGCCATAAGTTTTCCATAAATAATAGAAAGAGGAGATTTCAGATTAGGCTTCAAAGCTAGGAATTCGACCCATGGTGGGTCATTAGGCAAAGTTGGAAAATTTGGAAACCGTGATGAAACGCAATGTCT
>JBBPBX010075674.1:0-17292 GCA_038048925.1 Garcialebias charrua | reverse complement strand
GACACTTTGGACCTCACGACAGGAAGAACCTAGACTTTAACAATGAACAGGAGGCATGTCTTCACCACACACGTCCTTCTTACTCATGGTTCAGTTGAAAAAACTAAAAAAAACGCTAAGCATGATGGGAAAGACAACATAGCCACTCCCCTTAACCAGTAAGGCAGTGGATTTTGTTGCCTTTCCCATAATGCTTAGCAGTATTTTAGTATTCAAAACTAAAATAAACTAAACTAACCCTTCCCGTTCGTTGTCTCCGCTCCATGTTCGGCTGCGAGTTTAAAATGAGATCCCGGTATTTAAACTCATATTTACAGTCACAGAAAGATGTCACGAAAACAATTAAAAATCTTTTATAAAAACATGTACCAGACTTGACTGCTTTGCATCTCCAATGCCCGACCATCGACACGTTGATGCAAAGTTTACGAGCTGCAGCTCGGTTTCATCCTTCGACTGATGATCGCTTTTAACTTGAAAGCTGCATCGTAAGAAATTCTCCGTGCATTTGCTATTATCGCAGAACTAGGGCTGGGCGATATCTCAATATCTTTAAAATATCTAGATAAAAAAAATTGCGATATGAGACTATCTCGATATAAACTATATAGTTTTATACTAGGAAATCCTGCCGTCTCTTTCTCCCAGGCGCCCCCCCCACCACCACCACCACCACCTTCTACACACACAGCCCTCTTTGCTCCCCCTCCCTTCCTGCTTCTGCAGTGTGGGCGGCCGTAGAGGAGACACACAGCAGCGTCTGAGTGTGTGTGATTCTCTCTCTCTATGGCTCTGGCTACAGCTAGACGACAGACCCGTCTTCTTATTTGAAATAGTTCAGAGCTCATTTAGCCGTGCTGTGTGCCTTTTAGAGGAACAAAGAGGAAGCGCAACATTAATAAATCAGCAGTTTATTATATCGCTAAAGATACAGGCCTTAGCGGCTAAAACGCGTTAGCCATCTTCTTCACATACAAAACAAGTCGGCGCCGGGCAGTTTATTGTGAGACAACGCGCTTGTGTACGCGATCGTAAAATTTGAGCTTGTCGCGTATATGCCCTGCGGAGCTACGCTTGTGCCTCTGCGTACGTGCGGCGTACCGCCGTACGCAGAGCTATACCGGGGCCTTTAGACTTCTGGTCACATATGACAGAGTGGGTGGAGTTTTGGTAGGAACGTTTTAAACCTGAGCGAAAGGCTTGGTACCGGTACATGTGGATACCTGAGGGCATTCACTCTGTGTAACAGAAGTCCGCCCCCAAGGGGGATGGGCGCTGGGCAGCCATGAGCACCCAGCTCTGTCGAAAGGAAAATGCTAGTCAGCGGCAGGAAGTTACCGAGAGACAGCATGAAGTCTGTCAAAAGAAAATATAAATGAAAAAAATAAAATAAATCATAAATTAGCCACTCCTGCATATAAACTGTGGAGTGCAAATTGTGAGAAAAAAGTAGCAGCTTATACACTGGCAGTTACGGTAATCATGTTCTGTTAAATAAAAATAACCCAGTAACCAAAAACAAATCATGTTCATCCATCAGCTGCACACATTTCTCAAGATCAGCATAGACTAAAAACAGATGTGGCCTTTTTGCCAACAAATGATACGCGTTTTTCATTTATCCAGCTTATGGCTTCCATTCAGTTTTTACGTGTCTACGTGACATGTCTGTGAAAGTGAGATTTTAAAACGTGTTATCTGTTGCTGATGCGTGTTACTTCCTGTGTTCACAGAATCAAAAAAAAATAGAGATGTGTGTAAAACAGACCCGTTCCACCCCCATACGTGTATATCTAACAGGTGGTGCAAACTTCTAGATCATAATTTGGTGTTGCAGTCTTTGTTGGTTAGTTTCCATCGAGACAAGCGGCTGAATTAAAGGTGGTTCATTGGGGTTTGAACCGTCGTCCAGCAGGCTGTCCTGCTCTGTGCGACACGGAGCTTCGTTGGGGTCGGTTCACTGCAACTGAGCGACCACAGAGAGGTGTTTGTACAAGACCAAGTTACTCTTTATCTTGTATCGTGTGCAGAGAAAGTGCTTTTTGTTTCTTCTTACAGCTCCACATGCAGATAATTTGGTAGTGTTGAGTCTGTTTCCAGTTTCTATTGTAGCGAGATGGGAGTTTTGAAATAAAATGTTTAGATTGTGCGATTTAACGCTTTGCTTTTGTGATTTGTTTGAATGTAGTTGTTTCACTAAGTGTTTTTTGCTGCAAAACAAACACAAAAACGTAAAAGCGCCAACAGGAGTCCAGGCGCCATTTTCTGCCTGTCAGTTTTGACGGTTTTAATGAACATTTGTGCCATGACTCGACCGTTTTCAGCCAAACTTTCTGTATATAAACTCATTAAAGAGTTACTTCATAGTTTTTATTTTAAGTGTGAGAAACTGTCTGAACCTCAAGGTCTCACCCTCCAACTGTCCACTCCCACACATACCAAGAAACCCAACCCCTGCCAGCTCCCTCACTGGGATCTGGCCCACATGGCAGGACAAGGCACACTGAACGATTATAACAGTTTATAATCAAGAAACATGATTTAAAACCTCGTTTCATTTCACATCATGTCATCCAACAGCATCATTTAGTGTAATCGTCTCATCTGGTTGTTGGGTCGGGAATTTATCACTAGTTCGTTCAACAGAACTGGGCCAAGGGTCAGAACCATATGGGAACGGTTCACCAGTGCCTTGTCTTGTCAAAAAACCTTCACAGCAAAATCTTGGGCTGACCTTTAATCAAACTTGGGAAGGCTTCTTGGTTCTTGGCTGCGGGCTCTTGGTTTAAATGAGAGCTGAGCTTTTGATTCGCCTCATTTCTCAGAAAGTTCAGCTTTAAAAAATGTTTCTGCTCAGCTGTTTGTTGTCGAAGCAGCCAAAGAGTGGTGCCGCTTGAATGTCTGCATGATTACAGTGGAATGATTAACATCTGACTTTAAATTATCTCAGTTGAAAGAAGCTGTTTAACCCTCCTGCTGTCCTTGACTCAAAGTGACCCACAAGGCCTTGGCTTTAAGGGGGTCTTTTTGACCCCAGGGCAGCAGAAGGGTACAACTGACAAGCTAACGGCTATTTGGAGTGGGATTGCTGCTGTCTTTGTTAAATAACCACAATCTCAAACTTCTGTTGGACCTAAAACTATTTCATAAACTTTTATTAGTTTTGGACTTTTACAAGCTAGCTGTTGCACTTCCTGCCGGAATATTCTGACAGGTATTTGTGGTTCTATGATAATTTTAATTGGTGTTTGCGTGAACTCGATCAGTTTTTATTTATTTATTTATTTTCCTGACAAATTTTATCAAAGGTTCTTGACAACAAGGCACCTTTACCAAAAGCCAGGACTAAAGAGCCCGGCGTGCTCTAGCCAAAGCCGAACAGTCTACTTGCGGTCACGTGGTCACGGTACATTTATTTTTGCACACACCTTTCATAGTCCACAAGACACATGAATAGGCGTTAATCAATTAATCACATGATAAATGAAAATTATCAACATCATTTTCATTTATCGGATTTATTGTTTCTTCGTGTCTCTTTCTACTGAAGACACTGGATGACAAAAGACTCAACTCTTCACTGACCCCTCCCTTTCTCTTTTAAAATCAGTTTTAACCGTCCAAAATCACGGTTTTGGATCGCAAGTGGGCGTGGCCAAACTGCTCTACTGCGCCCCCTAACGTGAGTTGGGGGAAACCGTAGGTCTTAGAGATCTGGAACTCGGTACATAGGTAGATCCCCCCGATTCAAGAAAAAAAGTCTCTTGGAGGTACCCTCTAAAATGCACAGGGAGGTGGCCATTTTGGGTCAAAGGTCAAAATTTTGTCATTTTTCATTTTTACTCACGAAGCTAAGCTAACCGGCCAACCTCGGGGTGGGGTGGAACCTCCGTCTTGTCGAAACCCCAAAATTCACAGTTGAAACCCGTGCCTTTGTGTAAAAAGTTTTTCTCTGCAAAAAGGCTAAAGAGCTCAAACCACACTGAGCGTCCACCATTTTGGAATCCAGATAAAGAAAGCGGAGACAGCCCATGTCACGACAATGGGGCCTCAAAGAGACACGCTGCTCGCTCCCTCACTATCCATCCTTCGGTTCTAACAGTCTTATACTGCCATCAGGTGGTCAAAACAGGTACTACACGCAAAACAAATAAACGTTTCTTCTAAAATTTGACAATTATTGTTAAATTTCAAACAATATTATCGATTAACACAATAATTTGTGACAATCGCCCAGCAAAATTTGTTATCTTGACGGGCCTAGTCGTGATCTCTGAATTCGGAGGGTTTGCGACCGATGATCAAAGAGACGTCGTCTTTTAACAGCCAGCTTTTTAAAATCATCTTTCTGTGTGTGTAGATCCCGACACCGTTTTCTTGGTCGTGCACATCGTTCTATTTTCATGTGGGTCTGAGACGTCCATGATGACTCTGAGGCAACTTTGAGAGAAACCGATTGCCGTACAAGTTTTTTTTTTCATTTTTTTTTCAAGATTAAAACTCGAGCAGCAATGTCGTTCCCCAATTATAAAAAGTTTAAAGGTATTGTGACATGATTTTGTAAATTTGAATATTTGTCAGAACATATATATCTTATATCATTGAGCTCTGGTCGTTTTTGCATAATAAATTATAAATATATTAAATTTTTATTCCAAGTTATGGTAGTTTTTTTCTCTGGGATACGCCCCTAAAAATCTGCGCATTTCCGCAAAACGTCATCTTGACGTGACAACGGGAAGGCACGCTCCAACGTGCATTTAAATAATAATGGCGGAGCATGTCCTATCGCGTCTGAGATATCATTTTGAGACAGTAAATCTTCCAAAACTCTCATTAATAAACACTCCCTGAATAAAAAAATTACAGATGTTACCTGATGGCGCAGACATAATTTAAAAATACATACATAGCAACGTGTTTGCTCCGGGCTCTCGGCTAATTTTTTTTAGAAGCTATCTTGGCTAACAAGAGTCCCTGACACCGGTCACGTCTGAGATATATCATTTTAAGACAGTAAATCATCCAAAACTCTCATTAATATCCCTCCCCGAATAAAAAGAAACTACAGATGTTACCTGATGGCGCAGACATAATTCAAAAATACATCATTAGCAACGTGTTTGCTCCGGGCTCTCGGCTAATGTTTGTTAGCTGCCATCTCGGCTTATTACCGGTCGCATCAGCGATATATCATTTTAAGACAGTAAATCATCCAAAACTCTCATTAATATCCCTCCCCGAATAAAAAGAAACTACAGATGTTACCTGATCGCGCAGACATAATTTAAAAATACATCATTAGCAACGTGTTTGCTCCGGGCTCTCGGCTAATGTTTGTTAGCTGCTATCTCGGCTTATTACCGGTCGCGTCAGCGATATATCATTTTAAGACAGTAAATCTTCCAAAACTCTCATTAATAAACCCTCCCCGAATAAAAAGAAACTACAGATGTTACCTGATGGCGCAGACATAATTTAAAAATACATACATAGCAACGTGGCCTGTATCGCGGCTATTGTGTTAGCTATCTGATTCGGCTAGCTTGTTAGCAGCGAACAAACATAATCTGCCGTGATAATTGGCTTTATACACTCAAAGTGTATAAAGTAAAACAACATGAACTCACGTAAAATAAATAGTTTATAATCTAAAACACTACACACCTCCGATTATGTTTACACAAAGACTTACTCATCTCCTGGACAGTCTTCCGATGGTCCCTGCGTTGTTTCGACATGGTAGCTCCTGTGGGACTTTCTTCTGTAGATTTTCTTTTAAAAATAGTAGGAATAGCATCCGGTTTTAAAAGTCTTCTGAATCTTACTGGTAATCCTAAAGATTCTTTTATACCAGGTGCTGAAAACAATCGGCAGTGAAATGGTCGCTGCAGACATACGACTCCTGGAACCCACCGGTCCTTGTCTGGTCCATTCTTGTCGAAGTTTGTCATCTTTTGGAAATTTGTGAAGGCTCACTTGTTCACTGCTGATATTAGAACACACAAATGCGCTACAACGTGACGGCATTTTTCAAGTTACACAAATAAAAGAGGCGATCCTTCAGGAAATGAATCTGTATGGCAAGCAGTTAACACACATAACAAACGGGCAAGGCTCTGCCTTCTGCCCGTTGTCACGTCACACTGATGTGTCACGTCACACTGATGACGTATTGCGGGAATGCGCGGAATTTTAGGGGCGTATCCCAGCAAGTACCAGAGAAAAAATTAGCATAATTTAGAATAAAAATTTAATATATTTATAATTTATTATGCAAAAACGACCAGAGCTCAATGATATAAGATATATATGTTCTGACAAATGTTCAAATTTACAAAATCATGTCACAATACCTTTAAACGAACCACTGATTCATTTAAGATGGCAGCAAACCTCTGTAACGATACGTCTTAGCATCTTACCTTCCCAAGTTGGTGCCAAACAAAGGCCAGGGTTTAGATTTTGGTGCTTCTGCCTGTTTTCTGTTTGTGTCCAGTTCCAGCTTTTCACTCCCAGAAACGAGGGTTCATTCCTGCAGCCTGAACCACTGAACCACTGACCTCCTGTCTCAGTGTGACAAACTGAAGCTGTTGTGTTTGAGAAGCTGGAGTGTTGGTGACGCTGAGTGAATGAGTGCTGTTTGTCCTCAAGGTCCCCCCCCCCACCCCCCCACAGTGACCCCGGAGGCGTCTCTCACAGAGAGACGGAGAGAGAGAAAGAGGGAGAGTGCCTTCACACACACCCCCACACTGATTTCTGCAAATTAACCCCCCCCTTCTTAAAAAGCTGCTTCCAGCTGTTTCTTCTTGTCGATCGTCGTTTGTGAACAAACTGTTTTATTTTTATTCTCCCGTTAAATCTCTGCCCTCAATATTTATAATATATATTCACACACCAGGAAATTGGTCTTTTTTATTATTTTTTTTAGCCAAACGGAAGAAAAAAAACTCACCCTCTTTTTCTCTCTCTTTTCCAGGGGCCGAGGGCGAGCAACAGCGTGGTATTCCCCTTACTAAACACCCCCCCCCCAATACTCCTTGATGCTTAATCAACCCTCCCACCATATCTCTCATTATAATACACACACACACAGTTAAAAGTCCTCCCCCCTCCTCCCCCAAATAAAGAAGAAATCCACAGAAGAGAAAAAAAAAAGACAAAAAATGGGGTGAAAAAAAAAAAGAGAAAAAAAAGACCCCCCCCCCCCTCCTGGACAGACTGGCCTCGTGTGAGATTGTGTGAAAGCGTGCGTGTGCAGATTGATGCGGTCTCACCTGGTAAGGTATTTGTTGTTGGGGGTGGCAGTGGTATTTGTTGTGGGGGGGTGACCTCAGGCTGCAGATGTGTCTCCTTTGGTCTGGCTGTGACCTCCTGCTTTCACGCCATCAGATACGGCCCACCCACTCACCTTCCACCACCATCAAAAAAAGGGGAGGGGCTTAAAAACAAAGGGTGGGGTGCAAGAAGAAAACTGTTTTGTACGTAGCTCACCTGTGTGAAGTAGGTTTTTGAGTATTTGTCATGTGGAGTGTATCATTGCCTCCCCCCACCCCTTTCAACCCCCTATGTCCCCCCGCTTTTTTTTTTCCTTTCATATCTGTATTTTTTGTTTTTGTTAACAACTTTTTCCAGTTTTTGACCCAGAAATTGTACATACTGACGTAATGGGGGGCGGGGTCTATTTTTATTTTAACGGCATGACCAAAACTCTTTATTTTTAGTTTGGTTTTTGTTCTCCCCCCTCCCTCCCTCCCATCTGTCCCCTCCCTCTGTCCTCGTCTCCCCCCTCCCTCTCTCTGTATATTAGACCACTTCTTGTCGTTTCAGGTTTCAGGACCAGTGGAGGCTGACGACCCCTCCCCAGGTGGCGCCGGCCCCGCCCACTGTCTCTGCAGCGTCCCTGTCTCTCTCCGCTCCCGCTATGCACACTCACCCCATTTTGTCGGTGTGGGGGGGAGGGGGGCAGGGCGACCACAGGCCCACCGCCGGGGGCATTTACTACAACAGCAAACGCTGATGACGCTTTTTTCTTCCGTTTTTGTTTTATTCTTTTTAAATTTCTCGTCGTACTAAAGAAACACATCGCCAACACACACTTATCACACACACACACACACACAGCCGACACACGAGTTCTGCTCACAGCTGAAGCCAGAGTAGCCGAAGGGGCAGAAAGGCAAGTTTGCGAATGAGGAAGGCGAGACCAGAGGCGAGGGTAGAGGGGGGGTTGGGGGGGACATAAAGGTGCCCTGTCTGGCGGTCCCGGCTGATGAGCTAACGGCGTTGATTAAAGAAAAGAGGAGTGGGCTGGAGCTGATTAAGGTGGTGGGGTTTGTCTGCAGACCCTTCTTTTTCCCTTGGTTTAAAAAAAAGAAAAGATAAAAAAGAGGGAGTGGGTTCAAAAAAATGTTTTGCTTTTTTATTTTAACCCATGACTCTGTAATTAGGAGAAAAGAAATAAAGACATTGTGTAAAAAGTACAACTGGAGTGTTTTTGTTTAATTTATCATGGATCTCTGCTTTTTTAGCTCATATAAAATGTTTAGCTTGTTGCTACAAAAGATTTACTTTTGAAAACATTTTAGACCCGATTGTTTCAAAACTTCTGCAGACTTGTTCTTTTTTGGTCTGAATTTAGGATCCAAGCCTTTTTTCTACTTTCAGCTTGTAGCCACCTTCTATTTAGCCACTTTAAGTAGCTACATTTAACTTTAGCCGTTTGTGTCTCAACTTACGTACTCAAAATGGTTAAAAACATCTTGTGGTAGTTTATCCCCAAAAAGATGCATTGAAAAGGCTGAAAAAAACAAATGTTAGAAGGAAGAAACCCTTTAAATTTTATTTTTCCGCGTTCAGATAAAACGTTTTGATTTTGAAAGGTGAAAAAAATAAAAAGAACCCTGTAACGAGCAACCAGAAGGAAACCAAGTCAAAAAATTACTTTAAAATGTTCAGAAATCTCTGAACATGCAGCGTTGCCAGATCTCATGATAGAAACAAGCCCAACTGGCAACCCACCTCATTGTGTAAAACAGTTTTTAAACAGTACAAACATAGCAATGCAGCAAAATGCTGCTACACACTTTCAATAACACGTTTAAGCTCTGATAAAAAAATATATATATTGCATTTTTTTTCCTACACTTATAAAAACTTACTGACATTGCATGAGTAGAGCCCCCTAGTGGTCTGCCACAGTAAGTGCGGTGTGCACCTGTGTCACCAACTTGGGCAGGAGCAATAAAGAGGAAAGTGTGTGTGGAAAGGACAAACTACTGTACCTACCACCACTCGTCTTGCTTCATTGTGCGGAGCTGGGAGATCAACAACAAAGAGTCGAACCCAAATAAACGACTTCACGTTCAAAAAAGAAACCCAAAAAACTGCAACCCACAAGATTTGCAAGTGACTTCAGGAAAAAACAAAGTTGCTTATAAAAGCATGCAAGAAGCCATTTTGTTCAAAGGAATCAAACATGAATCAAATGCCTGTATAGGATTTATGAAGTCGTTTGCACCAAACAATTTAAATTCTGGTTTTAAAAATTGGTCTAATTATAATCAACTAATTAGTGAGGGAAATTTCAAAACTTTTGAGCAGATGAAAAGTGAATTTGGTCTAAGATTTCTATAGATACAACTTAGAACCTCTGATGACACACTAACTGGATCAATCTTCATGAACCTACACTCAGAGAAAATTTCCTAATGGACATACAAAAAAAGGGAAAGGTAAATAAAAGGATTAGTAAAATATATGAAGTGTTTTTATTGAGTATGTATGATATCACAAATATTAAGCAGAAATGGGAGACTGAGTTGCAGGAACCAATAGGTGGAGACACTTGGGAAGAAATATGTACTGAAGCACATCTAGTCACCAACTAAAACATGGAGAGAATTCAATGGAAAGTAATAATCCGATTTTTTAGAACACCAGCAATAACTAGTAAAATAGCCCTAACACATCCCAGCTCTTGCTGGAGAAATTGTGGACGTTGAACGCAAATCATACGCACATCTTTTGGTCTTGTCCTAAATTAAATTTATTCTGGGAGGAGGTTTTTGAAGCTCTCAAGGTAATTTTTAGGAAAAGTATTCCAAAAATTCCCATGGTGGCAATATTGGGAGAAATACCTGATGGAATACACAGGAAGGGTGAAAAATATCTCTTAAATATTTGCTCACAGCAGCTTTGAAATGTATAACTATTAGATGGATGAAATTAGAGCCTCCTACATATAACATATGGATACAAAAAATCTGGGACATTTACTTGATGGAAGAAATCACATACTCATTAAGGCTTCAAAAAACAATTTTTAATATAAGATGGAGCCCTGTTTTACCATTACTGATTCAGTGACACAACTTATAGGATCGCCTTCTTGTATTTAGTGGTTTATGCTGTGATTTTATGGATCTATCTATAATGTTATTATGCTTGGGAATGTGTGGAATGTTTTACCTTTGAGGGGATTTTTTGTCTGTTTATTTTATTTTATTTTTTCACCTTATTATCTTTTTATCCATCCATCCATCCATCCATCCATTATCTTTACCCGTTTCTTCCATTTTTTGGGTCACGGGGGTCGCCGGTGCCCATATCCAGCAATCACAGTGCGAGGGGCGGGGTACACCCTGGACGGGTCGCAAGTCCATCACAGGGCCACATAGAGACAAACGAGACAAACAACCATTCACTCTCTCACTCACACCTAGGGACAATTTAGAGTTACCAATCAGCCTAACATGCATGTTTTTGGTCTGTGGGAGGAAACCGGAGTACCCGGAGGAAACCCACGCATGCATGGGGAGAACATGCAAACTCCACCCAGAAAGGCCCCCGGACCGGGATTTGAACTGGCAACTTTCTCACTGAGAGGCAGAAGCGCTACCAGTTGTGCCACCGTGCTTTATCTTTTTTAATCATATATTTATTTTTTATTGTTTCTTTTTATTTATTATGTTCATTCTGTTGATATTACTAATTATTGCCTATTGTTAGAACATAGCTTGTCTCATTTTCGCTCATCAAGTTATAATGTAAAATATTTAAGTAAGTAGAGACAGAAAAATGTCATTGTTGTTAACTGCGTTGTTAAAAATAAATAAAGATAAAGTAAAAAAAAATTTTTTTCTGATTGGTGACGTATTTCCGGTTTTGGGGCGCTCTTATCTGATCCATTGACTCTAATTATAACTGGCGCATGCGTACTTATGCCACCACGTTACAAAACAATGGGACTCTTCTGGGCGCAGTTTTCTACGCCCTGAAGAGTCCAACGTGAGCTGAACGTACAGAACAATGTACTTCCGGTCCAGTTTTTTTTTTGTCTGGGATTACAGAGCTGTGCAGTGACTCAAGCAGGCTTGATCAGGTACGTTTTACATAATTAAAAGCCCTTTATCTAATATCTATTTGTATTTCTGACTGATATGCCTCTCAGATATTAGATGGCTCTGTGAAAAAAGCCTTCAGCTGACTGCAAGTGGGAAGTGGTGAGTTTGTTTGTTTCTTTGTTTGTTTGCATACTAGCGCTAGCCACCTGGTTATCGTATTGGACTCTGATTGCTACATTTATTTAAATTTGCTTATAAAAATGATCAATTAATAATTTTTATACTAAATAAATGTCACTGATGGTGTTATACTATTTATTAACACTGTACTGATCTGGAGAATGAAACCAAAGCCCCTTGCAAGTAACTAGCTCCTATTAACATTGACTTATTAAGTATTTATACAGATAAAAATGTGCCATGGAAGATTTTCTTGTGCCCATGACCCAAGCTAATAATGTAAGGTTAAATAATGATGGTCAGTGTTATGACAGCCTGCAAACTCTCTTGTTCTACAGATAAAAAGCACAAATATAACTGTTATCCCTGTGTTTAGTGGGCTGGGCACCACAAAGTTAATAATAAAATAATCATATGTCTAATACTTATTAGATAAGTCAGTCTTATTTATTGTATCACATTATATTATAACATGCATATATAATATCAAGTTGTTTTGTTTACTAGGTTGTTGAAATAACATAATAACTGTCAGGATTTACACAGGGCAGGTACAAATCCAGTAGTGCAGGCAGGGACTCAGACTCAGAGGTAATACAAAATAAACACTTTAATAATCATAAATCAAAAAGCTGGCATGGCAGCAAAACTTACATTACATCAGGACGAGACCAGGACAAGACTAGGAAGTACCTAACGACGACGCGACAATGAACAGACTGGCAGACAGAATATATACAAGCACAAGACAGGGACGTCATTACAAACACCTGGGGACAATTAACCAGAGGCAGAGCAGGATGGGGAAAACTAAACCTGAGACATAGAAACTAAAACCTGGGATGACAGCACTGGAGATTAAACTGAGTAAACAAACATAGACTAAACTAGAATAAACAAACAAGGACTAAACTAGAATTAAAGAACAGGATTGGAACAAGGGAAACTAAATAAAACTAGCTGACTGACAAGAAAATAAACTGAATAAACAAACATGGAGAACAGACAAAGGATGCCCACTAGATGGTGCCAACCTCACATTGTGGCCATCCTTACAATCACAGTAAAATAGATAAACACAAAAAGACAAGGACAAACACCAAGACACAGGCTAAACATAGAACAAGAACACAATAACGTCCAGACGGGCAACGGCCCGTCCCCTATGCAGGAGCTGGTCGGGCGGTCGGCCTGGGTGTCGCCCGTCAGGCAGGAGATGGTTAGACGGTCGGCCGGGACGTCGCCCACCAGGCAGGAGCCGGTCAGGCGGTCGGCCGGGATGTCGCCCACCAGGCAGGAGCCGGTCAGGCGGTCGGCTGGGATGTCGCCCCCCAGATAGGGGCACATCCTGTGGGCGACCGGGAGGTCGCCCTTCCAAAGCAGGAACCATGTCGGCGAGCGGCGTTGAGACGTCCACGAGCGGCGTTGAGACATCCACGAGCACCGTTGAGACGTCCACGAGCGGCGTTGAAACGTCCACGAGCGGCGTTGAGACGTCCACGAGCGGCGTTGAGATCCACGAGCGGCGTTGAGACGTCCACGAGCGGCGTTGAGACGTCCACGAGCGGCGTTGAGACGTCCACGAGCGGCGTTGAGACGTCCACGAGCGGCGTTGAGACGTCCACGAGCGGCGTTGAGACGTCCACGAGCGGCGTTGAGACGTCCACGAGCGGCGTTGAGACGTCCACGAGCGGCGTTGAGACGTCCACGAGCGGCGTTGAGACGTCCACGAGCGGCGTTGAGACGTCCTCGAGCGGCGTTGAGACGTCTCGAGCGGCGTTGAGACGTCCTCGAGCGGCGTTGAGACGTCCTCGAGCGGCGTTGTGACGTCCTCGACCGGCGTTGAGACGTCCTCGAGCGGCGTTGAGACGTCCTCGAGCGGCGTTGAGACGTCCTCGAGTGGCGTTCAGACGAGAGTCGAGATGTCGAGCTACGTTGAGACGTCGTGGGAACCCTCGAGCGAGACGTCTGGGGCACTGGGGCCCTCTGTAGCTGGCTATAAGACCTCTGGGCAGCAGAAGATGTGAGGGGCGTCCTCCAGGACCCCCTCAGAACAGGATATGTGAGCAGGTCCCTCCTGGGACCCCTCGAGACAGGATACGTGAGGGGCGTCCTCCAGGACCACCTCGGAACAGGATACGTGAGGGGCGTCCTCCAGGACCCCCTTGGAACAGGATACGTGAGGGGCGTCTTCCAGGACCCCCTCGGAACAGGATACGTGAGGGGGTCCCTCCTGGGACCCCTTGAGACAGGATACGTGAGGGACGTCCTCCAGGACCTCCTCAGAACAGGATACCTGAGGGACGTCCTCCAGGACCCCCTCGGAACAAGATACGTGGAGACGTCCGGACCCTCTGAGGACGTAGAGGCGTCTGGACCCTCTGAGGCTGGAAGCAGGGCAGCAGCGCCCCTTGGAGCTGGAAGCAGGGCGGCAGCGTCCCCTGGAGCTGGAAGCAGGGCGGCAATGCCCCCTGGAGCTGGAATCAGGGCGGCAGCGCCCCCTGGAGCTGGAAGCAGGGCGGCGGAGCTGGAAGCAGGGCGGCAGCGCCCTCAGGAGCCGGAGACAGGGCAGCGTCCTCAGGAGCTGGAGACAGGGCAGCGTCCTCTGGAGCCGGAGACAGGGCAGCGCCCTCTGGAGCCGGTTCTGGAGCTGCATGGTCTGGAGCTGCTGTAGGTACTGGAACTGAAGGAGCCGGTTCTGGAGCTGCAGGGTCTGGAGCTGCGGCTGCTGCAGGTACTGGAACTGAAGGTCCTGGAGCTGAAGCTGCTGTTGCAGGTACTGGAGCTGAAGCTGCTGTTGCAGGTACTGGAGCTGAAGCTGCTGCAGGTACTGGAGCTGAAGCTGCTGCAGGTACTGGAGCTGAAGCTGCTGCAGGTACTGGAGCTGCAGCTGCTGCAGGTACTGGAGCTGCTGGAGCTGCAGCTGCTGCAGGTACTGGAGCTGCAGCTGCTGCAGGTACTGGAACTGAAGGTTCTGGAGCTGCTGCGGCAGGATCTCCTTCGGCAGAATCCTCGGCCGTAGAGACATGATCCGAAGAGCCGGAACCAGGAGCCGAAGTGCTGGAACCAGGAGCCGAAGAGCTGGAACCAAGAGCCGAAGAGCTGGAACCAGGAGCCAAAGTGCTGGAATCAGGAGCCAAAGTGCTGGAACCAGGAGCCAAAGTGCTGGAACCAGGAGCCAAAGTGCTGGAACCAGGAGCCGAAGAGCTGGAACCAGGAGCCGAAGAGCTGGAACCAGGAGCCGAAGAGCTGGAACCCGGAGCCGAAGCGTCGACAGCCAACGAGTCTGCAACAGGCGAGGAGTCAGCCGCAGTCGGCAAGTTGGGCAGAGAGGGGGCTTGAGACCCACGTCTACCCTTTTTTCTGCGGTGGCGAGAAGCCTTAACTGCAACAACCGATGAAGGCAGGTCAGCGCCCTCTGCTGATGACTGACTGGCTGTGGTAGTGCTGTCTGCAGGTTGCTGGCTGGTAACTGTTGTAGGTGAGGAGTTATGAGACAAAAAACTAATAGCAGAAAAATCATGAGACACAGAACCAGAAACAGGAACTGGAGCTGAACAGTCTGGATTTGCTGGCTCATGAAAACAGGTGGCTTCTGCAGGGTGGGTAACAGGGACTGATCTGAGTGTGAGTTCCTTAACAGATCTTATTTTATTCAGAAGCTGACAATACTCAGGGATGGATAACAGACCTGGGGCCTCATGTACAAAGACTTGCGTGGATTTCTTACTGAAACGTGACGTACGGTCAAATCCAGAAAACGGCGTACGCACAAAAAAATCCAGATGTATCAAACCGTGCGTACGCCTGAATCCACGCACATTCCTTTTGTACATCACAATTAACGTGGAACTGAGCGCACGTGAGACACCTCCCCTGACACGCCTTCATTTACATATGTTAAACAGATGCAAATTACTTCCTGCATGTGTGAAGGACATGTTTGTTTGATCCCTGCGCGATCAGAAATGATTTCTAGATTCAGGAAAATAATGAATTTAATATAATATGAGTGAGGAAAAAAATCCTAAGTAAGAATAGTAATAAAATGTGTTTATCACGCAAAGAACGAGTGATTGTGTGTCGGTATTTGTGTGTGCGCGCACGCTGCTTTGGTGCGCAACTGGCTCATCCATCCATTCTGAGTGAAAATATTAACTTTGCGCACGAGTTTATTACCATAATTACTGTAAACACAGAGGAACTTAGATGTTTGGTAGAACATAGATCTTTGTTTATTTAATAGATGATATGAAGAAACGAGTCTCTGCGCCTCAGTGGAGAGTTTTCATGACATGACGTGATGTTGGAGTCTCCACAAACGCTGCGCGCGCCGCAGCCTTTGTGCGCAATCTGTTTGTCTGTGAAGCTTTTACTCTCCTACTTACAGCATTTTCACAAGTTGTAAAGTGTACTTCCACATGTCATTTTGGAGAAATCTACAATAAACGCAGATTATGAAACACCTCCACTGCCGGCGAGGGTGTGCGCTCCAAAGCGCGACCATAACTCAGCCTTTAGAATCATATAGATGAGACCATTCCATTGGATATGATCCGGCTTTGTGTGGACTGGACTGCCCCGATCGGTCTGCCAGCTCCCTCTGGAAAGCTCCTGTGGAACAGTTTGATCGCTGCTTCTGCACGTGCACGCGTGATGCACGGCTCCTGTGTTGCGCTCCAGAGCGCAGCAGTGCCAAACTGAAAAAGGATTATTCCTGAAAACGGCTGATAAGCCATATCATAGATCAGAAAATTATATCTGTTTATAAATAAATGCTCTGCGTGTTACACTATTTATTACATCCTCCAATAAGGCTGAATCCGTTCCTGTTAAATATATTTTTGGCACAACTTTGTGCGTCCTTTATTTAATTGCGTCCATGTGGATGTAATAATTGTTTATCATGTGTGTTTGGTGTGAACAATAATAATTTTCACATCATGAACAGTTTCTCAGAATCACCTGTAAGTGTCGCCAATGGAACCAAAACCACAGAAACGTGCGTACCCGTTTCTGACAAATGTGATAAATGTCATGCACCTTCTTGTAATTTAACTCACATGTTTTATTCCTGTGCATCACTTCATAGTTTTTGGCAGAATTACTTTGATACAATGTCAAAGATTCTCTCTATGGTCATTGAACCCTCACCCCATGTTGCGATATTTGGGCTTCCAGTTAATTATAAACAGTTCACTTCGGATCAATTGAATATTTTATCATTTACTTCCTTATTGGCAAGACGCCGTCTTCTTTTTCATTGGAAATCAACTAAACCACCATCTACTGGGCAGTGGCTAAAAGATACCATGTCTTTTCTAAAACTGGAGATGATTAGATATTCAATGAAAGGCAATTCCGCAAAATTTTATAAAATATGGAGTCCTTTCATGACATTTTTTCACGCTCTTCATTCTCTTCATCTGGATTGATTGAAATATACCCATCTGGATTGATTGTAATACCCCACATTTTATTTTATTATTATTTTTTATTTTTTTATTTTTCTCCACTTCTATTTTTTTATTTTTTTATTTAATTAATTATTTAGTTTTTTTTTCTTTAAGTATGTATTTGTTGTATTTTGTTAAATCATGTAAGAAAAAGAAAAATATTAATAGGAGATATCTTGTTTACTTGGATTTGTGTTGATGTTCTTATTTGATGTTATGAAGAAGTTATGTACTACATGGTATATTATGTTATGGATAACTAATATTGTGTTTGCTTGTATCTATTTTTTCTTCTCCTAATAAAAATATAT
>JBBPBX010075672.1:0-17292 GCA_038048925.1 Garcialebias charrua | reverse complement strand
CTGCATCACTGGCCAAGAAGGCTCACCAGCGTCTCTACTTTCTCCGCAAGCTGAAAAGGGCTGGAGCTTCAACCCCCATCATGTGCACCTTCTACAGAGGTGCCATAGAAAGTGTCCTGACCAGCTGCATCACTGTGTGGTTTGGTGCATGTACTGCATCCTGCCGCAAGAGCCTCCAGCGCATTGTGAGAGCAGCTGAGAAGATCGTGGGCACCTCCTTGCCCTCACTGCAGGACTTACACAGCAAACGCCTCACTCGGAAAGCCCACTGCATGGCAGGTGATCCCACACACCCACTACACAGCTGCTTCAGACTGCTGCCATCAGGGAGGAGACTGAGGAGTCTCCAGGCTCGAACCAGCAGACTGAGAGACAGCTCTGTTCATCAGGCAGTCAGGATGCTAAACACTCTGCCTGCTCTGCCTCCCCTCCCATTTGAACTGCCTTAACACTAAAACTTTCTCACACATTACCACACAACACAAAGATTTTAACACTGGACTCTGTGTCATCAAACGGGTTATTCACTAAACTCTCGGTCATGTGCTCATACAGTTTGCACTACTTCTCATACTTGCACTAATGTTTGTATTACATCACTGCCTATAATCATAATACTGTTTACATTCTCTGTTTACATTTATTAATACTGTTTACTTTTATTACTACTGCTTACATGTAATTACTACTGTTTACATTTACACTACTCTAATATCTACACCACTGCTGATACATATACAGTGTGCTCTGAACGGTCTTATTTAGGGATGCCCAATGTGCCTTACTGCATATGCCACTTTTTGCCTCTACAACAACATCAACTACTACCTCATACATATACTGTGTACATTAACTCATACGCTGCTTTGCCACTTTGCAAATGTCAATGCTAGAAACCTTTAGTTTATTTTAGTTATACTTTTTATACTCTTTTTTTATACTAGTATGCAAAAACTCAGGACAATATTATGTTCATTAAATGTTTAATGTTTTAGTTTTAGAGTTGGTGTAAATTTTCATACTCTTATACCACTATGCAAAAAACTCAGGACAGTGTTAGTTTTACTATTTTATGCTTATGTCTATTATTATATGTTTCAGTGTTTCAATGTTTAGATGTTTACTGTTGCACCGAGGGACTGAGAGAAACGCAATTTCGGTCCTGTGTATGTCCTGTACAGTACATATTGCAGATCTGACAATAAAGTTGACTTTGACTTTGATAAGCTGAGGAGGAGTCACCGGCGTCGTCAAGCGGCGGCCATCTTGCCACAGACAGCAACATTAGCTGCAGCCGTGGAAACCGTATGGAGGTGAGGGATTTACAAAACAAAAATACACTTAACTCGCTGTAATCTTGACGGATTTACAAACGGTTTATGTTTTTAAAAACGTTATTAACGTGGCTATGATTTCTTTGGTAATCAGACAGCAGTTTCGTCTTTTTTAAAAGGTTTTATTCGTGTTTTGGGTGTCACACTCATCGAGAATCTAGAATTTAAATTCTGTTTTTATTACACCAATAACTATTTTAAAACAAACTAATCTTTTGTCTAAATGACTGTCTTGATCATGACTGTATTTATTAGCAGACTATTAACAAGAGCCTTTGATTAAGGGCTAGCTAGTATTCCAAATATTTCCCTAGCATTCTTAGATCACTAGGAGCTCTTTGTTTTTAACTGAACTAAAGCTGCACATGATTTCCAAGCGGTTTGGTATGTTCAAAACTAATTACTGCTTTGTGTTTTACAGAAATACTCTTTGACAAGATGCCTGACTTTTGTGCAGCCTATGGATGCTCCAATAGACGTAATAATTTGCGTTTACAGAGTGGCAACATGAGACAGAAGCTCACCAAGGCAGTCCTTTTTAAAGGGCATTAGCTCCAAAAACACAAAGTTTTTAACACTGGACTCTGTGTCATCAAACGGGTTATTCACTAAACTCTCGGTCATGTGCTCATTCTGTTTGCACTACTTCTTGGGTATCTAGCTACTTAAAAAATAGGAAACAATTTGTACAAATAAATGATGTAAGATCTGACCTCTGTAATATCACATGTGGAGTTCCCCAAGGCTCTGTACTTGGACCAAAGCTTTTTATTTTATATGTGAATGACTTGGTAAATGTGTCAGGACTCCTTAAATGTGTACTTTTCGCTGATGATACCACTTTTTTCTGTTCAGGTGAAGATATAGAACAAATGTTAGAATTGATAAAGACAGAATTTGTCAAGATACAAACTTGGTTTAAAATAAATAAATTATCATTAAATCTAGAAAAAACTAATTACATGATATTCGGTAATAAAAAGAAAACTGTTGATGTTCCACTCAAAATTGAGGATGTTGAGATTTGTAGAGTGAATGAGGTGAAGTTTTTGGGTGTTATCATTGATGACAAACTGACATGGAAACAACACATAAATTCTGTAAGAATAAAAATAGCTAAATCGATAGCAGTACTGTACAAAGTCAGAGACCTATTGAATGATAAAGCTCTGTATTTGTTGTATAACACAATCATTGTTCCACACTTAATCTATTGTATTGATGTTTGGGGGAATGCGTGTAAAACAATCACAAAGCCTATTTTTGTATTACAGAAAAGAGCTGTAAGAATTATCACTAGAAAGCATTACCGTCATCCATCAAGTACATTATTTTATCAACTAAAATTATTGAAGTTCCATGATTTGGTAGACTATAATATTTTATCAGTTATGTATAGAGCTCAAAATAATGCATTACCTTTAAATATCCAAATGCACTTTGTTAAAAGACAAAGTTGTTATAATCTTAAGGGAACAGAGTTGTTTGTAAAACCACAATTCAGAACCAGTTTGAAGGGACGTTCTACCTCAATCCAGGGAATTAGATTATGGAATGGCTTGGAGAATGTAGTTAAAAATGCCAAGTCAATGTTTACATTTAAAAAAATGATCAAAACAAATGTGTTAAAAAAATATGTGAAATAACGTAATGTGTATTGTATTAGTTAGAAAATTAGAAAGAGTTAGTCATTTTGTACTGTTAGTTAGAAAATTAAAAAGAGTTAGTAATTTTGTACTGTTGGTTGAAGAATATTATTGTTTAACCTGACTGTTGGAAAAAGTTGGTTGAAGATTATTATTGTTTACATGGTTTGACTACTGTTGTTTAATCTGATTGTTGGAGATAAGGGGCAGATATAATAAGATTTATTCTTCTTTCTGCCACCTTTCATTTTTTTACATTTTGTACACTATCATTATGAGATTGCCTTGTATTGTTTCTTTTGTAAAAAAATGAACAAATTTAATAAACATAAACATAAACATAAACTTCTCATATTTGCACTAATGTTTGTATTACATCACTGCCTATAGTCATAATACTGTTTACATTCTCTGTTTACATACTACTGTTTACATTCAATGTTTACATTTATTAATACTATTTACATTTATTACTACTGCTTACATTTATTACTACTGTTTACATTTACACTACTTTTATATCTACACCACTGCTGATACACATACAGTATTCTTTGACTAGCCTTATTTAAGGATGCCCAATGTGCCTTACCACATATGCCACTCTATAACAACATGAACTACTACCTCATGCATATACTGTGTACATTAACTCATATGCTGCTTTGCCACTTTGCAAATGTCAATGCTAGAACCTTTAGTTTATTTTATAGTTATACTGTACTTTTTATACTTTTTTACTTTTTATACTAGTATGCAAAAACTCAGGACAGTATTATGTTCATTAAATGTTTAGTGTTTTAGTTTTAGAGTTGGTGTAAATTTTCATACTCATTTACCACTATGCAAAAACTCAGGACAGTGTTACAGTTTTACTATTTTATGCTTATGTTTATTATTATATGTTTCAGTGTTTTAATGTTTAAATAGTTACTGTTGCACCGAGGGACTGAGAGTCTTGTCACACTATCAGATGTTTATTTCTGTTTGTTTGTTTGTTTGTTTATTTATATTTCCCGATTATTAAATCTTTTCATGTATCTAAAAAAAATAAACTACACATATTGACCAAGGTTTGTGTAATAATGTATTTAATATTACATAATATTTGCATGTGTAGGGAAAAAATTGGCATAAATTATTTTCATACCACTAATAATAATGCTATTTATGATGAAATAGTATTAAATATTTATTAGCATTGTAACATATGTCAGTTAATTTCGCTGGAAATAAACATGTATTTAGAAATAGATGTAAATATAATCTTATTGTGTATATTGCTAGTCCAATACAGTGTCTACATAACGTTATTTTCATGTGAACGTCCATCTTAAGTATACCATATTATAACAACATCTCTCACATTTATAACAAACCAAACCGTTTTAAAATCGGTTGAAAATTAAGCCTAAATGCCGACAAAAGCAAGTGCATGGTTCTTGCCAACAGAAAGCAGCAACCAGAGAACCCACCTCAAATTGAACCCAAGAGGGAAAACAAATAGAAATGGTCTCCACCTACAAATATCTAGGTTTCAACATTGACACTGAACTGTCTTTTAAAACCCACATCTCCAAAATGGCCACTAAACTGAAACTGAAGCTAGGTTTCTTCTTCAGAAACAAATCCTGCTTCTCATGCAAAGCCAGGAGAACATTAGTAGCTGCAACATTCATGCCAATACTAGATTATGGTGACGTGCTGTACATGAGTGCTGCATCAAAATACCTACAGTCCTTAGACTCCATTTACCACGGTGCCCTTCGGTTCATTACTGACTCCAGTTATCGCACTCATCACTGTGAGCTTTACGTAAAATCTGGCTGGTCATCTCTCAGCACTCGCAGATACACTCACTGGATATCCTTCATCTACAAGACCCTCCTAAACCTGGTCCCGTCATACCTCACCTCCTTAATACAAACATCACACAGTCAATACTCCCTGCGCTCTAACGATTTAGTCCTCCTGTCAGTTCCTCCTGTCAGAACTGAACTAGGAAAAAGAGCGTTCAGCTTCGCCGTCCCCTCAGCCTGGAACAACTTACAGAAAGATCTGAAACTATCAACATTCATCTCTCCTGGATCCTTTATGTCAACCGTAGTAGAAAATGTCATCAAGAAACTTGACCATTGCAGATGTTTCTAACCACTACTTATCCAATATACATGTCATTGTTGGTTTTTTTTGTCTGCTTGTTTTGTATATAATGTATATAGAAATCTGTCATATCCTGTTGGTTTTGAACTGTCAACATCTGTTTACTGTGATTGTAGTTTTCTTTATTTTCTTTTTGATAAGTGCAAATGCCTATTGCCAATGTGACGTGTGCTGCTGACCACTTGACCAGGTCACCCTTGTAAAAGAGATCTCGATCTCAACGGGCTCTACCTGGTTAAATAAAGGTGATTGATTGATTGAAGCAAGTTATGGTTATTTTAATAGTAAATTCACCATTCACATTCATGTTAAGAGTGGGCGTTCTGTCTGTGCCAAGATGGCCGCCGTCTGACGATGTCGGTCTCCATTGGCCAACAGCGGGGATGTCTTATCTAGTGTTTATTATATCTATGACTGACCTAACCAAACAGAACTTTATCCTCTGAAACACTTTTATCTTCTTGATTTTTATGGTGTGTTTTTAATTAAGTAAACCTGCCAATAGGGAACAAAAGAGTAAAGAGTGGTGATTGGAGCAGACCTGAATGGACATGTTGGTGAAGGAAACAGAGGATGAGGAAGTGATGGGTAGGTTTGGTGTCAAGGAAAGAAACCAGGAAGGACAGATGGTGGTGGATTTTACCAAGAGAATGGAAATGGCTATAGTCAATATCTATTTCCAAAAGAGGGAGGAGAGTGACCTATAAGAGTGGAGGAAGGAGTTGAGCTGATGCAGCCGCTGCGTGCAGACGTGTGTCAGTGAGCTCCAGGTACCTCAGCGCGGTGTTGGATTTATAAAAGCGACTACGTTGCTCTAGACGCTAAAATTTATTCACGACACAGTGGACAAATACTACCCAAACCTGACCAGTTTGGAACTGAATTTTTGTCGTTTTTTGGAAGTTTTTTTTTTTTTTGTCGGCGTAAAACCTTCTAACGTGAGGAAGATGACGGCTGAACAAGAAAAACTAACTTTAAAATCCCTGATGAGGCTATCCGTGAGTCGAAAGAAGAGCTCACTATCCATATAAATTAAAAAATAGACAATATCCAACAATCCTTAACAAAAATTGAACTGTCATGCTCCACGCTGGCTGAGCAGGTGCAGGAAATTAAGACCAGAATTGGAGCTAATGAAGACAACCTCTCTGACGCACAAGCGCGCATAATTAAAATGGAGAAGGAAAAAACATACCTGAAGGAGAAAACGGACGATTTGGAAAACCTGAGCAGAAGATCAACCATCAAAATTATAAATATTCCAGAAAAGTCCGAAGGCACCGACATGGTTGAATACGTGGAGCGACTAATCTCACAGCTGCTCGGGGAAGAGCACTTCCCAGCCCCGCTCATCATCGAGAGAGCGCACCGTCTGGGGAGGGCGTCGGAGCGGACCAGACCTATTCTCGTGAAGTTTCTGAATTCCAGAGACAAAGATAAAGTACTCCGTTTGGCCAGGGACAAGGGGACGGTAAAGTTGGGTAAAAATCAAATCTCATTTTACCCAGATTACAGCACCGAGGTGCAACGCAAAATGCTCGCTTTCAGCGAGGTGAAGAAACAACTAAAGGAGAAAAAAAATTGAATATGCCAGCCGCTACCCTGCTAAACTGAGGATTCGACACGGAGGTGGATTTAAACTTTTTACAACCCCATCTGAGGTGGAGGCCTTCCTGTCCACTGTGCAGGATGAGGGATAAGAACATTTCCTTCACACGATGACAAGGCACCATGACTAACGGTAAAACAATGTTGCATAAAATAATCCAAAATTACTATGCCTCAAATGTTAAACCATTTTTATTTAGTCACTTGTGTCTAATAATATCATCCTGTAGGCTATGTGCGATAAGTACAATATGTTAAGTAAAGTTAATATATATATGTATGCTGTGTGTGTGCATGTGTGTGCATGTATATATACAGTATGTATGTGTGTGTATATATATATATAGCCTATATGTATGTGTATGGATATGTATGTATGTGTATGTGTGTATATATGTATGTATATGTATGTATATGTATGTGTGTATATATGTATATGTATGTGTGTGTGTGTATATGTATATGTATGTATGTTTGTATATATGTATATGTATGTGCATGTAATGCATATGTTTTGTTTATTTTTGCCGGAGCAATCGTATCATTTTTTTTTTCTTTATAATAATTGTATCCGCTGGGGACACCACAAATGTTTAGAAGTGGAGATTAACCCACAGTCTGTTTTTTGTTTAGTTAGTTTTTTTTTTTTTTTTTTTTTCATTTTTGGGGGGGTTTGGGGGGCACTCTCTCTATGAGGTTCACTCTATGAAAATTGAAATCATTAAACCTTTGGTAAAGGGTCAGAGATTTTCTTATTTTCTTCAAGTTATGAACATTTTAAAACTGTCAATTAACCAGAATTTTTTTTAAATAATACTCAAAAATGAATAAGACAGGATTGCTAAATTGTATTTCATTTAATGTTAGAGGGATTAACAACCCCATTAAAAGGAAGAAAGTGCTAACATACCTCAAGAAACAAGGCACAGACATCGCCTTTATTCAAGAGACTCCATCCATCCATCCATCCATTTTCTTCCGCTTATCCGGGGTCGGATCGCGGGGGTAGCAGCCTAAGTAGGGAGGCCCAGACTTCCCTCTCCCCAGCCACTTGGAGCAGCTCCTCCGGGGGAATCCCAAGGCGTTCCCAGGCCAGCCGAGAAACATAGTCCCTCCAGCGTGTCCTGGGTCTTCCTCTGGGTCTCCTCCCGGTGGGACATGCCCGGAACACCTCACCAGGGAGGCGTCCAGGAGGCATCCTAACCAGATGCCCGAGCCACCTCAACTGGCTCCTCTCGATGTGGAGAAGCAGCGGCTCTACTCCGAGTCCCTCCCGGATGACTGAGCTTCTCACCCTATCTCTAAGGGAGAGTCCAGACACCCTGCGGAGAAAACTCATTTCAGCCGCTTGTATCCGAGATCTTGTTCTTTCGGTCATAACCCAAAGCTCATGACCATAGATGAGGGTGGGAACGTAGATCGATCGGTAAATTGAGAGCTTTGCCTTTTGACTCAGCTCTCTCTTCACCACGACAGACCGGTACAGCGCCCGCTTCACTGCGGACGCTGCACCTATCCGCCTATCGATCTCACGCTCCAGTTTTCCCTCATTCGTGAACAAGATCCCGAGATACTTAAACTCCTCCACTTGGGGCAGGACCTCCTCCCCGACCCGGAGAGGGCATGCTACCCTTTTCCGGCTCAAGACCATGGCCTCGGATTTGGAGGAACTGAGACTCATCTTACAGATTTAGAACATTTAAAATTACGCCGGGATTGGGTTGGTCATGTATTTTATTCTTCTTTTACATCCAATGCCAGAGGTGTAGCCTTGCTTATTAATAAAAACCTCAGATTTCGGTTAAATTATATGGAAAATGATAGAGCTGGCAGATTGATTTTCATAGACTGTGTTATTAATACAAACAGGGTAATTCTAGTGTCTGTATATGGTCCAAATTTAGACAATCCAGAATTCTTTAATGATTTAATTCTAAAACTGGCAACGGTTGAAGCTCCGTGTATTTTGGGCGGCGATTACAACCTGGTTTTAAGTCCAACAATGGACCGCTCTTCTTCCAAACCTGCTACACTGTCTAGAGCAGCGATGGCACTGACTCAGGGTATGAAAGAAATAGGATTGGGAGATGTATGACGTTTATGTAATCCAACCTGCAAAGATTATTCATTCTATTCCAATGTCCACAACACATATTCAAGAATTGACTTGTTCCTGGCCTCACACTCACTTTTGTCACAAATTAAAACTTGTTCTTATTTAGCAGCTACAATATCAGAGTCAGAGAGTCAGAGTCAGAGAGTCTTTATTGTCATTTGCACCGCATGTGGTACATGAGATGAAAACGAGATTATGTACACGAGGTCCCAGTTACATCCAACAACAAATGAAAGAGAAAAACAGTAATAACATCTAGAACTAACTAAGAAAAACATCAACTAGTAATACACTAAGCCTAATATAGTGGGAATAAACAGCAGCACGAACATGAGTTTGTATGAGCAGATGGTCACAGATGAACACAGATGAACACAGCAACAAGAAAACAGATCAGCATCAGTATGATGTGATATTTTGCAGTGTTTATTTTTTATTTTATTTTTATTTATTCATGAGTCTAACAGCCTCAGGGTAGAAGCTGTTCCTCAGTCTAGTGGTTCTACACTTGATGCTCCTCAACCTCCGTCCTGAGGGGAGTGGGGCAAAGAGTGAGTGTGCTGGATGAGTGAGGTCTTTCATGATGCAGGTGGCTCTTTTCCTGCATCTGGAGGTGTAAATGTCTGTGATGGTGGGGAGACTGACTCCAACAGACTTCTGTGCAGCCTTCACCACTCTCTGCAGAGCTTTCCTCTCTTCAACTGTGCAGCCTCCATGCCACACGTTGATGCTGGAGCACAGGATGCTCTCCACTGCACACCTGTAGAAGGAGGTGAGGACTGGGCTGCTCAGACCAGCTCGTCTCAGCCGTCTGAGGAAGTAGAGTCTCTGATGACCTTTCTTGATCAGGCTGGTGGTGTTGTTGCTCCAGCTGAGGTTATCATTCATGTGTACACCCAAGTATTTGTAGCTGGAGACCACTTCCACTGCAGACCCACCTATTTTCAGTGGGGCATGGGTGTGTTTGTTCCTTCTGAAGTCCACAATCATCTCCTTTGTCTTCTTCACATTCATGTGAAGATTATTCTCTTTGCACCAGCTCTCCAGGTGTTCCACCTCCTGTCTGTAGCTGGACTCATCATTGTTTGTGATGCATCCCACCACCGCTGTATCATCTGCAAACTTAACAATATGACAGCCTGGAAGTGTGGCTGTACAATCATATGTGAGCAGAGTGAACAGAAGGGGGCTCAGCACACATCCCTGAGGAGAGCCAGTGCTGAGGGTTATGGTGGAGGAGGAGAAGTTGTGGATCTTCACGGACTGTGGTCTGTCTGTTAAGAAGTCTAGTACCCAGTTACAAATAGAGGGGCTTAGTCCAAGTGTAGATAGTTTGTCTATCAGAGTTTGGGGGATCATGGTGTTGAAGGCAGATGTGAAGTCCACAAAGAGCAGACGCACGTATGAGTCTTTCTGATCCAGGTGGGTGAGAGCAGTGTGGACCACGGAAGAAATGGCGTCCTCTGTTGATCGGTTCTCACGGTATGCGTATTGATGAGGGTCCTCATTGATGTTGACGGTTGCCTTGATGTGGGACATGACCAGTTTCTCAAAACATTTAGCGACTATCGGGGTGAGGGCCACCGGTCTATAGTCATTCAGACCAGTCACTGTGGAGCTCTTTGGGACTGGGATGATGGTCGCGGTCTTCAGGCAGGTGGGAACTAACTCCAGTGCAAGTGAGGTGGTGAAGATGTCAGCCAGCACCTCACAGAGCTGGTCCGCACATTCCTTCAGAACTTTCCCTGGGATGTTGTCTGGTCCGGTTGCTTTATGAGGATTAATCTTTCTGAGACTGCCTCTCACTTCTGCTGCGGACACCCTGAGATGCTCTTCATCTGGTGATGAGGTGAGTCTGGTGCTAGCTGGTCTGTTTGGATCATCAAAACGTGCATAAAACTTATTGAGGGCATCAGGCAGAGATGGGTCCCTGGGGCATTGTTTGTTTTTGCCTTTGTAATCTGTTATGCATTTAATACCCTTCCACATGCTCCGTGGGTCTTGTGAGGTGAACTGTCCCTCGATCCTCTGTGCATACGTGGCCTTGGCCTTCTTAATGCCATCCTTCAGTTCATTCCTGCTCTTTCTCAGCTCCACTTTATCTCCTGACTTGAATGCAGTGTCTCTGGCTGCTAGCAAGGCGTGAACTTCTCTATTTAACCAGGGTTTCCGGTTCGGGTAGGATTTCACATATTTTTTTATGGATACATTCTCAGAGCATGTACTGATGTAACCCAGGACTGAGGAAGCGTACAGTTCCATGTCCACTGAACTTCCATCAGTGGCCGCTTCCCTGAAAACAGACCAGTTTGTCCTCTCAAAACAGTCTCTCAACAAGGGGGAACTATCTTGAGGCCAGATTGTTATTTGTCTTTGTTCCGGCTTGGACCGCCTGAGTGGAGGGAGTTCTCTTGGCGCCAGGATCAGAGACTCGTGGTCGGAAGCTCCGAGCGCTGGGCGTGTCTTCGCCGTGTACGCCCCCTTTACATTTGTGAAGACTTGGTCGAGCGTTTTATCTCCTCTCGTAGCTGTGAAGACGTTCTTATTGAAGGCTGGGAGGGAGACTTGAAGATCTATGTGATTGACGTCTCCGCAAACAATGAAAAGCCCCTCAGGATATTTACACTGCAGCGAGGTGAGTAAGTCATGAATCTCTCCCTGGGCGTCATTAGCATTAGCATCGGGGGGTATGTAAAAAGCTGTTATTAAAATCACAGCATGGTCGCGCGGAAGATAATGTGGCCTACATCTAACTGTGATCAACTCCACGGCAGCTGAACAAGCTCTTTTTATCACAGCACAGTTCTTGCACCAATCTTTGTGTACGTATCGGACCATAACCCCATACAAATGAAACTAGATTTTTGTCATCATACTTACTCTTCTCCTGGATGGAGATTCAGAGAATATCTTCTTAGAGATCCTGAATTTGTCAGTTTTATGAATGCCAAAATTGATATATACCTGGAAGTAAATTTGAATACCTCCTCACATTCAAATATATGTGAAGCCCTTGTTGCGGTTCAAAAGTTGAAGGAAAGCTCTGAAACGAATGTGCAAGTTTTATGCAGGTTTATTGTACATTATAAGAATAAACCTTACAGCAACCAACAGACCTGACTCCAAGCACAGTCCAACACACACACATCTTCGAAGGCGGACCACAGTTTTATACCTCTAGATGACGTCATCGCCTCGTGGGACCAATCCTGGAATCGAACCGCCTTGGAACCGCCCTAGAACTTTTCTACTCTGTGAGTGATCCGCCTCTCAGCCAATCAACTACCAGCTTCATATGTCAATCATCAAATGTTATGTCTGTTGTATTATGCAGGCGTGTAACTGAAAAACTCTTCCCTATTGGAAATAAAACCCGTAAATAAAGGTTCCATCTTGAATATATTTTCACATTATATGGTGGAATTAAGTGAACATAATCATAACACATAATATGTGTGATTCAGGTGTAATACTGATATACATATATTTCAATTCCCCTTTTGACATGACAAACATCATGTCAACAAAAACCCTATATGTACTATGTGCGTATGCAATTAAGAACTGGATACACAATGGAAATCTCTAACATTTCCACCCACAGCAATATTACATCTAAGTTACCCACCCAGAATATAAACCCCTTATATAAAAATAAGCATCAATACTAATTGGTAACAAAACTACGTAAGAAAATATACGGTAACTGTCAGAGCTTATATGCTGGAATCGCAATACAAAACAAACAAAGCTAAAGAAAATAAATGTAACAAAAAACAAAGAAATCAACTAAAAACAAAGAATAAAATAAAACAACAAATAAATGTAATAAGAAATAAACAGAACAAACAAAACAACAAATAAATGTAATAAGAAATAAACAAACAAAACAACAAATAAATGTAATAAGAAATAAACAAAACAAATGAAAATAAAAACAAAGCAATAAAATGAAGCGGACTGTCCCTCCTATCAAATATCACGCCTCTAGTGTGTGGAATCTATATTTCTGTTATGTATTACCCTTAGCAAGGAATATAAACTATGCTTTAGCCAAATCAGGCCAACTCATCTTCATCATCTTCATCTTCTTCCTCATAGACACATGTAAGGGAGAAGCCCTCTCCTGCCTGAACAGCCATCTGATAGGAAGGCAGTTTAGGAAACCTATCATCCACTGTGCTACTGATGCACTTCAGACAAAAATGCCTCACACAAGGAACGCAGCAGCATCCACAACAAATTAACATAACCACAACTGCGAATATTGTAATCACAGCTGTGACGACAACAGCTCTCCATCTTCCAAAAGTAGAGATGAACCACTCACTTAGAGGGTTCTGAACTCCAGAGCTTTCAGCTAGTTCCTCAGACAGAGATTTCAAACCATCCAGAGCCCTTGTAAATGAACCATCTGGACTTGTGTTATTTGGGATGAAAGTACAACACTCTTGTCCAAACATAGAACAGACACCACCTCTCTCAGCCAAAAGAAAATCCACAGCTAATCTCGTTTGATATGCCATCAGTGATGTTGCTGCTAGCTGCTGATGTGCGCCCTCAAGTGCATCTCTTGTCAAATTATTCAGCCTCTGAACATTAAAATGAATGTAATTAATCCTGGCTACGTTTTTATTTACAGTAATAGTTGGAATCATAGACTCAAAACCAGCTGCAATAGGATCAACTAATTTGTATTCATCCGGGACTCCTTGCGGGACTCCGATAGCGTTAATATATGCTGGAGAATCTACATACAGATCAAAGTCACGTTTTCTCCTCTCAAACTCACCAATAACATGTGTACTGCTCCTGAAAGTTTCCAAATCCTGTCCTGTTAAATTCACCATCTTAATTGGAGAAATTAAAGAAACGAGTGTACAGATTCCTGACCATCTTGGAGACAACGTACTTCTCAAAGTTCTACCACCACAAAACCAGTAAACATCTGCACGTGCTACAGATAATCTCGTCATGTTTGTCCAAGCTGAAACATCCACATTCAACTTACACCAACTTGAATCAATATCACCTACAGATATACCTCCCTGAATTTTCCTAACCAGACAAGTGTAAGAGTTTCTCACTGGAGTGAAAACAGGTGGGATTGCATCTCTTGGGGCCATGGGAAAATATTTCTCCAAACCTTTGCAACTATCAGAGGGATTTTCCTTCATATGTAGTTCCAACATGCAGTGAAAACATGAATCATTTGAAAGAGGTGATGTCATCATTAATAACGCTGGCCTGGCCTTCGCACAAACAACGCAATCCTTATACTTCACTTGTTCTGCTGCATTTTCAACATACTCTATCCAGTAATTTTGCTGTGTGAAACCTGTCTCCAAAGCCAACTTTTCTTCATATGTCACATCTGTCATATAAGACACCTCTTGATCTGATTCAATCTGACTTTCCTCCCTCTGAACCACATTTATCCTGAACGGACTCGTTGGATCTTTGCCAGAAACATGAACTCCCAGTATATAAGTGTCACTATCCTGCCTCTGAGGATTCTTTAAAGTCAAAATCAAAGAATTACATGTATTTTGTGCTAGACACCTGGTGCTTTTAGTATGATCTTGTATGATTGACAAGCGTTCCTGTAACGGATACTTCCCTCTTCTCGCTTTTTCTGGTCTGTAACCCCAATCAGCAGGCCCTGAATTACACAACACATTATTCCAGTCCCCGCAATTCATGTCATGCCCATAAGTCACACAAATATACTTCACTGCCCAAATAAATGACTCCTGCCTCGCACCACAGTACATCACAGAGCAAAGGTCAAATTTAACAGATGCAGTCACCCCAACTGTGAAGTTAAACTGTAGGAAATTAACTATCATGGATCTCTTTGATCTGCTAATGTCAGAGTCTGGGTGTACCTGAATCTGAACCTCTGCAACCTCTGTTCCATCTTCCCCTCTGCTGAGCAAGAAGTTAGGGTCCTCATCACAAGATCTGTTGACATTGTCGTGAACAACTTCAGGGGAGCCTGTCTTAGCTGTCGTTGCAACCCACAGAGTGAGTCCTGTAATCAAAATAATTCCAAAAGTGGTTACCACACTTAACCTCACCGCTAGGAAATTCATTCTTCCTGTAACAATTATGTACAACAATGTCCCCTTTTTATGTAATGTTATTTTAAGTCTGTTCTGATTTTCTCCTCAAGTTGTATCGGGGTCTTGGAACCGGTGGATCGAAGCTCTCAGTTGAAGGTGGAGCTGCAGTGTCACTGTGTACAGATGGCTCACACAGTTCCTTAGATGCACCCAGCTCTCCAGACACGCTCAGCCCTTCGGATGTGCTCAGCTCTTCAGATGTGCTCAGCTCAGCCAAGTCCTTTCGTACCTGCTGTAGAGTGCGTAGAGAAGGGTCAGAGCTTTTAACACAGTGTGTCTTATGAATCCAGTTACTGAGCTTTTCTTCAGTTAACCAAATTTTAACACAGTGAGAAGTGACAGCAGCCACCTTATAAGGGCCGTCCCATTTAGGCTGAGACCAGTTAAAACGGGCTACCTTTCTGAGAATCCAGTCACCTGTATCCACGTGGGCACAGTGTTGTTCTCCCTCTGCAGTCTGGATCAATTGAATCTGTTGAGAAATACTCATTACAGTATTATTAAGCCTCTTCAAGTACTCTGATATGTCATAATGTTGTAATTGTAACATAGTACTTTCTGACGGCAACGGATGGGTGAAAGGACATGGCATCTTCCTTCCTGTAAGTATCTCATGAGGGCTGACATTCAGGGTAGTATTTGGAGTTGACCTTAAGTTGAACAGCACTATAGGTAGGGCATCAGGCCATTTCAATTTTGTGTCTGCACAAACCTTTGCCAACCCCTCTTTAAGAGTACGGTTAGCACGTTCAACCAAACCCTGTGATGAAGGATGAAAAACAGCCCCAAACTTATGTCGAATGCCAAACAATTTTTCAACTTCCTTTAACTCCCTGTTTGCAAAATGTGTTCCATTATCTGATCTGATCACTGAAGGGACTCCAAATCTAGGGATCAACTCCTTTGTCAACCACTTTATTACCTCTTTTGCTTTCTCAGTTTTAGTTGGAAAAGCCTCTACCCACCTACTAAATTGATCCACGCAAACGAGTAAATATATATTTCCAGCCACTCTATTCTCAACACCCATGTCAGTAAAATCTATCACAATCTCTTTCCATGGTGCCTGAGGCATTGGAAATCCACCAAGTCCAGTTTTAAGCGCCACCTTTGGATTATGGTGGGAACATATTTCACATGTCTGTACAAAATATTTTGCAATGGAAATGGCATATGGGTTCCACCAATTCTGTGAGATCAAGTCAATCAGTTTTGATGTACCACAGTGCCCCCTGCTGTGTGCTTCTTGGCATAGCAGGTTGAACAATCCAGCTGGAGCTACAATTTTACCCTCATGATTCCTCCAAATTTGTTCACTATCCTTTTTAGCTCCACGGTCTAACCATGCCTGCTTCTCGTGCGGAGCGGCTGCATTTTGTAACTCTCTGATATATTCTAGAGTAAATTCCTTTTGAAAATAGTCTTCAGAACTCTTTTTCTCATGTCTCTGGACCATCTGTGTCCTTAAAATATAGCCTGCAATTCTTTTAGCAGCTTGATCTGCTTCATGATTCCCTTGAGCAATGAAATTGCTACTCTTCTGATGGGCCTTGCATTTAATTACTGCCACTTGTCTAGGCCGCTGCAATGCATAATACAATTCCAGTAATTGTTTAAAATGTCTGACTGGTTCTCCAGATGAGGTGACAAATCCTTTTCTCCTCCAGTGACAGAGATCAACATAGACTGCCTGAAAAACATACGCTGAGTCTGTGTAAATATTAACCGTTTTTCCTTCTGCAACGTTACAAGCTTCTGTTATAGCTTTTAGCTCTGCGAGCTGCGCAGAAGCTGGCTGGTTCATCACTTCTGCTTTGAGTTCAACAAAACCTGCATCTCTTCTTTCCACCACAGCGAACGCAGTGATCAATGCGCCCGTTTCATTTCTATGACTATGTCCATCACAGAACAGTATCATGTCTGGCTGGTCCAAAGGATCTTTAGAAAGGTTTTCATGTAATTTCATTTCCTGTGCGGTGTCACTAATGCAGTTATGATCTTGTGTGGTGTCCATCTGCGCAGCCATATTTGTTCCCTGGCTTGTAAAATGTATATGTGAATTATGTAATAATCTTCTGAGGTTTTCTGTTCTTTGATTTGAAAATGTGAATGTTTGTGAGTCCAAAAATGATTTTACGTCATGAATTGTGTGAACAAAAACCTCATTCCCCATAGTTATGTGTGATGTCTTTAAAATAGACTTTCCAATGGCAGCTACATGCCTCACACAGGTAGGGTGGCCAACTTCAATTTGATCTAATTTTGAACTATAATACATCAAAACGTGCCTGTCAGAGCCA
>JBBPBX010075671.1:7040-17292 GCA_038048925.1 Garcialebias charrua | reverse complement strand
CTTTGAAATGAAAAAGCATTCCTGCTAAACCATTTTAGTTTTAAATACGTCCCATAAACGCTTCCAGCTTCTCCACCTGACAGAAATAAATAAATAAATAAATAAAAACTCAGTTGTTGTGTGATCAAAGTAAACACAAGCAAACATTATATTAAGAACGTTGATTTACCTGCTGTAAGTCAGCTGTTTATCACGCTGGAAAGTCCGGTTCTGGTCCACAGTCCACTCAGCGGTTCTGGTTCTGGTCCACAGGCTCAGCGTGTGTGGTGTGCAGCTTGTTAGATGAAGAGAGTCCCACTGACTCAAATCTGTTGACTCTTATCCAAATTCCAGCTTTAACTTGTTGTTAACTTGTTGACAACAACTTGTAGTTAGCTGATTTTAGCCAGAGAGGAAAACAGACAAGGCAGCTGGTCTGTTTACCTCAGGCAGCGCATGCGCAGTAGTGAAGGTTCCAAAAATCACAGCGCCATCTAATGGCCCAGCATGGTAACTACAATGAAATCATGAGGACGGGGGGTGGAGGGGGAGAGAGTCGTATCCACAGAATTCGACCGTGTCAATGCAAAACTTTTCACCTAATTAACATACCCAAAACATCCGTTTCCCCCACACAGTGTCCGTGTAAACAGGGCCTAACAATGCTGTTATTGCTAGTATCACTCAGCCCTCTGTGAATAGCAAACAACCATCAGGGTGCTGCTAACTATCCATTGTTAGGCTGATGGTCCGTGAGCAGCTGGTTTCAGCTGTCAGCAGCAAACTGGTTCATCCACTGTGAGAGGGTGCTACAGTATTTATAAGATTGAGATGAATACAGCATCTCAGACTGAGGAAGTCTTTTGGACAAAAGATAAAACGTTTCTACAATTTTTTTTGTTCTGTTTTGTTTTTTGAATGTCCAGAGGACCAGACTTAGCATTTTTAGATTTTTCTACCTGGATTATTGAGCATGCATCAGGGTCATCATCACACGCTTCTTAGCTGCAGGTGGATGTCCCTCAAGAGGAAAAAGACAGCTGCTTCCTCTGTCTCAGACTGGAAATAACACAAACAGGTAAAAAAATAAAAATAGTTAATAAGATTATCATTTTAAATTAAAAAGGTTAATTATTAATAAAAGAACAATACCTCTTCTTGTGGTTGGATCTCTCGGTCATCATCAGGGCAGGGATTTATTCAGCTCCAGGACTTGTTGACATCAGTTTTTTCATAAAGTGATTAACTTTTTGGCTGGTGTTGACATGATGATGGACGTGATGGAAGACGTTTTAGAGACGCTCAGTTAATTTAAAGCCTGCACAGCAACAACAACATTTCAGACGTAGATCCAGAGCTTTAAAATGTCCTACAGTTTGTGTTATTGACTGATCTGACCTACCTGAAGGCTGTTTTAATGCTGCTGCTGCTCTGTTAGCAGTGTTTACAAGCTGCTCCTCGTTCACGTTCGGATCACGTCGTTAAGTCCGTTCAAGTTAGACGTGTTGTCTGCTGCAGATCCAGTCTCCGTGAAACAAAGTCCACACACCGTTTTGGATGTGCGCTCGTGTTTTTAACAAGTCACAACGTTCCCAAACAAACAGGAGACCGCAGCGAGATGCTAAACCTAGCTTAATGCTAACGTGTGCTACAGACAATAACACCGGGCGGTCGCATAGACTGACGTCACTCCTGTCTTTTTTTTTATCGCTCCCCCCGAGACGCATTGGCGAAATAAAATTAAATTACAGTACTACAGAAAATGACAAATAACTAAGTAACGCACAATAATTTGGAGAAAGTAACTTTAACCTGATTACTACAGTTTGAAAAGCAACGCGTTAGATTACTAGTTACTGAAAAAAGTGGTCCGACCAGAGTAACGCGTTACTTTGTAACGCGTTACTGACATCACTGCGCACATCCAATCATAATAAGATTTATGAAGGGCGTGCTAAGAATGAGACCCCCCAGCAGGATCCTGACCCCTGGTTGGGATCTTAGTCTGGTCTTGGGGGCTCTCTGTGATCCCCCATTCGAGCCATTGAGCGAGATTAAGATAGATTTATTATCTTATAAAACCGCTCTACTCCTGCACTTTGCTCGGCGAAACGCGTGGGTGACCTCCATGCCTTGTCTGTACATCCAATGTGTACCAGATTCGCCCCTGATGGGTCAAAGGTCACCTTAAGGCCTAATCCCGCATATATCCCCAAGGTCTTGACTTTAAACCCTAGAAGTCTGGACTTTGATCTCTCCTCTTTTCCACCTGCTCCTGTCCTCACTCAGGAACAGGAAAGGCTGAAGGCTCTCTGCCCCGTGAGAGCTTTAAGCACTTACATGCAGAGAACAGCCGAATGGAGAAAAACAAATCAACTGTTTGTGTGCTTTGCAGCACCTTCTACCGGAAAGGCCCTATCAAAGCAGCGCCTCGCACACTGGGTGACTGAGGCCATAAAAAGGGCGTACAGTAGCAAAGGTCAACAGGTGCCCTCTGGAGTGCACGCTCACTCTACACTCTTAACCCGAACTAGTTGACTTTACTAGAAAACCGCGTGGAAACCCGTTGCCTTAAACCATTCTAGTTTTTACACAAAGAAGAAACAAAACATGTTTAGTTGTGTTAACTGGATAACCTCAGTACAATGTACTAAACACATTTAGTAGTCATTACTAAAATTGATTAGTTGTATGAGCTAATCAATTTCAGTAATGACTACTAAATGTGTTTACTACATTGTACTGATGTTATCCAGTTAACACAACTAAACATGTTTCGTTTCTTCTTTGTGTAAAAACTAGAATGGTTTAAGGCAACGGGTTTCCACGCGGTTTTCTAGTAAAGTCAACTAGTTCGGGTTAGTGACAGTTGTAAAAAATTACCTTTTTAAGTTATATTTACATAACCATATAAAACAAATAACCAATATAACATTATCTAAAGCTACTCATGTTTTGTTAAAAATAAGTAATAACATTTCCTCCAATGTAATTAAGTACTCTTTTGATCTTCAAATTGTATTGAATGCAACACTAAATTTTACAAAAGAGGAGAAATAAAACAAAACATTTTAATGTTCCAATATATTTAATTTTAACAGAAAATTGCTGCAAAAGAACATTTTAAGTGCAATTTGTTATCAAGCTTGGCTCAAGTAAAAAAAAGTATTAAAACAATAATTGCCATTAAAAAAAAGCTTGTCATCCAAAAGTCAAGTAAAAGTAGGAAATTAAAGTGCTTGACATCATTATAAATTGTTTAAATAAGGAATACAAAAACAGCAGCATTCAATAATTTGTGTATCCTTGTGCAAAACTGGACACAGCAAAATTAGACACAGTCTTCTAAATCTTCAACTTGAAAAAGAGCAGGTAAAATGTGATAAAGGTAAGATTTAGCATGTTTTATGTGAATACTGTCCGTGTTGTTGGTAAATTCAGTCAACTGAAGCAATAAATCCCTGAAAATTTATGATGGTAAATATTTTGTGATGTTGCTGTTAAGGAAGAACTACATGTTATTTCACCTTAAAATTCTAGTGTTCTCCTCTGTGCGGACAAGGAGTGTGGTAGATGTGGGTTCATGAAAGCACTACTGCATCGCTCTAAAGCAGGAAATCTTTTTTGGTCAATCGAGCACACGTTTCAACTTACTGCTTTAATTGACTATATTTACCATCAACACTGACTGGACTTTTACATGAGATGTGCTGAATTTTTCTCAAACTGTATTATGTAAACTGAGTTTTACTATCCAGTCCTAAGCATACACTTCTAAATCCTGTACTGAAGAACATAAGTGGTTGGACATTTTGATCTCTTATTACATTGTAAACTGAACATTATCAACTAACAGCTGTTGTAGAGCTGTTGCATTGAACTGCATTAGATTATGTAGGAAGAGAAGGAGAAAAGAGAAGTGCTACAAGGAGAAAAAGGGAAAAAGTGAGGCGAGAAATAAACAGGAGAAAGGAGGTGAAAGAAGAAATGGAAAAAAGTGTAGGGAGAGAGGATAAAAAGCAAAAAATAAGTTGCGTGAACAAAAGTAAGAAGGGTGAGCAGAGAGGATACAAGGCTGATGAGTGCACAAGAAGGTCAATGAAAGACCAACTGAGGACAGGAGGATGCAATTTAAGAAGGACAAAGAAAAATCCAGCAAAACAATCATTTTCCTGCCGTTCAGCTTGATGACACTTTAGTGTTTCCAGTAAATAACCAGGTCAAATGTTACCTCAGGTTCAGGGTCGTCATCGTCCAAGTCGTTGAATGTGCTGTGGTCAGGGTTGTTGGCTTTGTCCAGCAGCTCGATGGCAAGCGTCCTGCTGAGAGGCTGCGACACAAACGGATGCTGGAAGACAAACAAGAGAGGGACTCCATATAATCTACCAGTGGCAAGATATTAAAAGCCCTACAAAGTCACTAATGACAATAAAAATATAAAAACAATAAAGAATTAGAAATATCTTGCTTCAGTCCTCACCTGCAGCAGTTTCTCAGCTGTGGGCCTCTTCTTTGTGTTCTTGGTTAGAGCTAGCTTGACAAAATGGTGGAAATTATTTGTCCTGTTTGGTAAAAACAGAGAGGAAAGACACAATGAACAAAGGAGCTCATTACTGGACCTTGAGAGGAAACACCTGATGAAATGAAACATCAACATCTCCTTTGATGAAGAGTAAGACGATAAAAGAATGGAAAAACTATAGGTTTACCATTTGACTTTATCTTTCAACTTCGGAGGCTGAAAGTTACTCTTGGTCATTAAGAACAGAGCCCTGGAAAGAAAGAGAGAAGAAAAATATAACACCTCCTGACAGCTGTGAAAAACAGCAGCACAAACAGAAATAAAACACTTTGAATTCAGTGTTTTTAACACGATTATTTCTCATCGAGTCTTAAAAATCAGGTCAACACAATCTCAATGAATGAACACAATGAACAATTTATGGCAGTTTACACTGTAATGATTTATTTACCAAAACCCCAAGACAAAAAACAGAAAGCAGAGTGAAATTAAAGTTGACCCCACACTGCCTCCACACAAATGAATGGTAGTAAATTATACGGTAATAAATGTGGAAATGCTCTATAAAAGCAGAAGCTGTTATTGTTTGCAGGTCTGTGTGTGTCCTGCGTCTGTTGGTGCCCATCGATCTGTGAAAGGTGACGAAGACATTTCCAAACAATTTGGAGTAAAAATGTCTTCTATGATAAGAACATTTACAGGTGGAAAACATTCATTACAGTTCAGCACATCTGAATTATGGTTTAGATTTAATACTAAACTATTATAATTTGTTGTATATCTGAGGTCTGATAAAAATGAACATTGCTGGTTTTTGTAAAGACCAGCTGGTTTATGTTTGTTTTATATGCCCAGCTGTGTAAAACTCGAGTATTTAAAAAAAAAAGAAATGTGACGTTATACCCGTTGTAATACTGTCAATGCAACTTTAAACAAAACACACTTTCTTTTATGCCTACTTCCATTTCTTCAATTTAAAATGCAAAAATGTTTTTAAAAGGATTAAAGTCTACAATCTTATATAAATTCAATGAAGGGCACCAGCATTTTTACAGCACAGATCTTCTATTTCAGCATTTTTTACTGCAATGTATCATCACATTACTGCAGGCCATGCTGACACTTAATAACCCTGCTCACACACTGTTCACTCTACCTCATCGGGTGCAGGTCAAACATGGGTGGCTGCAGTTCTGCCAGCTCTATTGCAGTAATACCCACTGCCCAGATATCACACAGCTGATTGTAGCCCCCCTTCCTCTCAACTGCTGCTACCTCCGGAGCCATCCTAGATAACAGGAGAGGAACAGTTGGTGAGAAAGTGAGGATACAGAAGGAGCACATGAAAAATTCAGAGGTTATAAACAGCTGGACACAAAATCAGAATGCAATTTTTTTTATTATGATCTAAAAGAAGCTAAATTGGTACTCTATGGTTCCCCTTGAGCCACTAGTAGAATAAAATCAGTATTTATATGTAATAAAACAAAAGTTATGACTGAAACGTAACACAATTTATGAAACACTAACAGAATAACCCACTAAATATTAAATACTTGAATTCCCACATATTAACCCAACTAATTACAGAAGTCTTGCATATATTAGGATGTTGTTTTACTTCATACATTCACTGTACCTGCATGAATACCTGCATGGGACTATGAGGGAAAACTCACCAGTAAGGTGTTCCAATGAATGACTTCCTTTTGGCGAGAGTTGCTGTGATCTGGGCTGATACCCCAAAGTCAGCTATGGAGAGAAGAATGAAATCATAAGTATAAAAAAAACCTACAAAACCCAGGACGCCAAATGAAGCCCATCAGATAAAGTAAGTGATATGAGATGTTTTCCTCTCACCTAATTTAACATAGCCGTTGTCTGTCAGGAGGATGTTAGCTCCCTGTAAGAAACAAACAAACAAAAAACAATGTAGAACCAAGCACAAGAAACTGAACTATGGATGAATTTTAGTTCAACTGCAAAGCACACGCATATATAAACCAGTATATATATATATTTAACACAAGAGATTACAGTAATCTGCTTAGAAACATGTTTAACATGAATGAACATTGCAATGAGCTCTGATTTGGCATATTGTTTTATTAAACAAATACATGACCAGTAAAACAGAACAGATAATTGTTTATGAAATAAGCATACCGGTAGTCATTTTAGCAACAATCATTTTAGCTTGCAAAGAAGAGGTTTTTTTTTTGGTCCACATCCATATAGGTGCTGGTCATAAAATTAGAATATCATGAAAAAGTTAATTAATTTCAGTAATTCCTTTCAAAAAGTGAAACTTGTATTCATTCATTACACACAGACTGATATTTAAAATGTTTACTGTATTTCTTTTAATGTTGATGATTATAACTGACAACTAACGAAAACTCCAAATTCAGTAACTAAGAAAATTTGAATATTTTTAAAAGATTCAATATTGAAGACACCTGGTGCCACACTCTAATCAGCTAATTAACTCTAAACACCTGCAAAGGCTGTTTCTGTATTGAACGTTTTTTTATTTTACTTGCAAAGGCATTTACATTGTCTCTCAGTCTAGTTCTGTGCTCAACAATCATGAGGAAGACTGCTGACTTGACAGTTGTCCAGAAGATGACCATTGACACCTTGCACAAGGAGGGCAAGACACAAAAGGTCATTGATAAAGAAGCTGACTGTTCACAGAGCTCTGTGTCCAAGCAAATTAATAGAGAGGCAAAGTGAAGGAAAAGATGAGGTAGAAAAAAAAAGTGTGCAAGCAATAGGGATAACTGCACCCTGGAGAGGATTGTGAAACAAAACCCATTCCAAAATGTGGGGGGGATTCACAAAGAGTGGACTGCAACTGGAGTCGGTGCTTCAAGAACCACCACACACAGACATATGCAAGACATGGGTTTCAGCTGTAGCATTCCTTGTGTTAAGCCACTCTTGAACAAGAGACAGGGTCAGAAGAGTCTCGCTTGGGCTAAAGCCAAAAAGGACTGAACTGCTGCTGGGTGGTCCAAAGTTATGTTCTCTGATGAAAGTAAATTTTGTATTTCCTTTGGAAATCAAGGGCCCAGAGTCTGGAAGAAGAGAGGAGAGGCACAGAATCCATGTTGCTTGAGGTCCAGTGTCAAGTTTACACAGTCAGTGATGGTTTGGGTGCCATGTCATCTGCTGGTGTTGGTCCACTGTGTTTTCTGAGGTCCAAGGTCAACGCAGCCATCTACCAGGAAGTTTTAGAGCACTTCCTGCTTCCTGCTGCTGACCAACCTTATGGCGATGAAGATTTCATTTTCCAACAGGACTCGGCACCTGCACACAGTGCTAAAGCTACCAGTACCTAGTTTAAGGACCATGGTACCCCTGTTCTTAACTGGCCAGCAAACTCACCTGACCTTAACCCCATAGAAAATCTATGGTGTCTTGTGAAGAGGAAGATGTGATACATCAGACCCAACAATTCAGAAGAGCTGAAGGTCACTATCAGAGCAACTTGGGCTCTCAGAACACCTGAGCAGTGCCACAGACTGATCGACTCCATGCCACGACGCATTGCTGCAGTAATCCAAGCAAAAGGAGCCCCAACTAAGTCTGGAGTGCTGTACATGCTCACTTTTCATGTTCATACTTTTCACTTTGCCAACATTTCTAAAAATCATTTTTTTAATTGATCTTCCATCCATCCATCCATCCATCCATCCATCTTCTTCCGCTTATCCGGGGTCGGGTCGCGGGGGTAGCAGCCTAAGTAGGGAGGCCCAGACTTCCCTCTCCCCAGCCACTTGGAGCAGTTCCTCCGGGGGAATCCCAAGGCGTTCCCAGGCCAGCCGAGAAACATAGTCCCTCCAGCGCGTCCTGGGTCTTCCTCTGGGTCTCCTCCCGGTGGGACGTGCCCGGAACACCTCACCAGGGAGGCGTCCAGGAGGCATCCTAACCAGATGCCCGAGCCACCTCAACTGGCTCCTCTCGATGTGGAGAAGCAGCGGCTCTACTCCGAGTCCCTCCCGGATGACTGAGCTTCTCACCCTATCTCTAAGGGAGAGTCCAGCCACCCTGCGGAGAAAACTCATTTCAGCCGCTTGTATCCGAGATCTTGTTCTTTCGGTCATAACCCAAAGCTCATGACCATAGATGAGGGTGGGAACGTAGATCGATCGGTAAATTGAGAGCTTTGCCTTTTGACTCAGCTCTCTCTTCACCACGACAGACCGGTACAGCGCCCGCTTCACTGCGGACGCTGCACCTATCCGCCTATCGATCTCACGCTCCAGTTTTCCCTCATTCGTGAACAAGATCCCGAGATACTTAAACTCCTCCACTTGGGGCAGGACCTCCTCCCCGACCCGGAGAGGGCATGCTACCCTTTTCCGGCTCAAGACCATGGCCTCGGATTTGGAGGAACTGATCCTCATCCCGGCCGCATCACACTCGGCTGCAAACCGCTCCAGTGAAAGTTGTAAATCACGAACTGATGAAGCCAGTAGGACCACATCATCTGCAAAAAACAGAGAAGCGATTCTAAGGTCACCAAAACGGATCCTCTCAACACCTTGGCTGCGCCTAGAAATTCTGTCCATAAAAGTTATGAACAGAATCGGTGACAAAGGGCAACCTTGGCGGAGTCCAACTCTCACCGGAAACGAGCCTGACTTACTGCCGGCAATGCGGACCAAGCTCTGACACCGGTCGTACAGGGACCTAACAGCCCTTATCAAAGGGCCTGGTACCCCATACTCCCGGAGTACCCCCCACAGAACCCCCCGAGGGACGCGGTCGAATGCCTTCTCCAAGTCCACAAAGCACATGTAAACTGGTTGGGCAAACTCCCACGCACCCTCCAGGACCCTGCTGAGGGTGTAGAGCTGGTCCAGTGTTCCACGACCAGGACGAAAACCACACTGCTCCTCCTGAATCCGAGGTTCGACTATCCGACGGACCCTCCTCTCCAGAACCCCTGAATAGACCTTACCAGGGAGGCTTAAGAGTGTGATCCCCCTATAGTTGGAACACACCCTACGGTCCCCCTTTTTGAATAGGGGAACCACCACCCCAGTCTGCCAATCCAAGGGAACTGCCCCCGATGTCCACGCGATATTGCAGAGTCGCGTAAGCCAACACAACCCTACAACATCCAGAGCCCTAAGGAACTCCGGGCGAATCTCATCCACCCCCGGAGCCTTGCCACCGCGGAGCTTTTTAACCACCTTAATTGATCTTAATATTCAAATTTTCTGAGATGCTGAATTTAGAGTTTTCATTAGTTGTCAGTTATAATCATCAACATTAAAAAATAAACATTTGAAATATATCATACAAGTTTCACTTTTTGAATGGAATTACTGAAATAAATCTAGTTTTATGACCAAAACCTGTATATATTTTAAAGGCAACATCAAAGAATACACATTGTGTACGGCCACATTTATAATCAATGAGTTTCCCTGAGATCACTTGTGTGTTATAAATAAATTTTACTTGATTTGGCTTGTTAAGACTCACCTTGATGTCTCTGTGCATTTTGCCTTTCATGTGTAGGTAATATAAACCCTGTGAACACAAAGATACAGCAGTTGAGGTTATTGGCCATTTGGCTTTTATTGTTGCATTTAAAAGTAACATGAATAGAAGTTATGCAACAAAAATTCAGTTTTCTATATAATTTTATATCAAGTTTGTTGGGCAAAATAAAATGAATAAAATGTTTAGGAAATACGGTGTCTTTAAATGACCGCAATGTATAAAACTAATACT
>JBBPBX010075670.1:0-17292 GCA_038048925.1 Garcialebias charrua | reverse complement strand
ACAGCTTGTGTTGACATCTTTACAGAAACATTAACTTACTATTTCAGTACATAGGAGACAGGAGACATTATTCACTGCTTAACTGGTAGCCACACTGTCCCGCTCTGACGTCACACACATTGAAAGAGAAGGCGATGGTGTGGCTCTGCTTTTATTGCCTTCACAACACTGTTTAACCTTCCGCTTCACAAAATAGTGCCAAACAAAATACACTATTGACAAACACTATTGACAAACATCATATTCAACAAATAAATAACCTTGAACCTTGATATTCTGTTGTAGGTTACAAGTCTTTCCAGCATGATGATGATGATGTCTCATTTTAAAGAAGCTGCCAACAGGAACTGGTCACAGCAGTGTCTTTAAAAAGTCACTTTTGGATATTTGAGCTTTTATCCATCCATCCATCCATTATCTTTACTCGCTTCTTAAGAAAAACAAGACCTGCAGAAACAACAACTCTGTGCTTTAAATTAATACATTATTCATAAGCAAAGTCTAAATTATTTATCTTGAAATGTTTACTTCAAAAGGTAATCTTCTGTATAAAAATATTCCAAATTGCTCCAATAATTACTTTCTAGGAGTTGGATTTAAATCCATCCAGTGGTTTTTAATATATTTTTTATAAAACGCCAACCAAAGTTTTAGGTAAAAATATTGTGCAGTGCATTGTGCTCAACGTATGTGTTGGGGACAATGCTCAGATACCACCACACTAAGTTTTTGATCAAGATCTTGCAGATTGGCTGAGTTGTAGCATTTCTTGTGTTTACTAAGGTTGGTTGGCTGTAGAGGTCATCTTAAATTGATGATGATAAGGTTCTGAAAGTTGCATTAAAGTTTGTGATTTATGAGTTGTTCTTCTAAAAGTGCAAACACTGACACGGGGAAAAGTATACTTTAATGAAATTGTTCTCTTCTGCAGTTTGTTTCCATCGATCTTGGATGAACATGAGCGTCTGAAGTACAAACGAGAGTTTGACCGGGACCACCTGGAATACAAGAACCTGCAGGCTGAGCTGGACAATGTAAACCAGGACCTGGCTGCTGTTGAAGGAGACCTGGACAGGCTGTCCGAGGGCAGCCCCCAGTTCTTGGTGAGGACCACATGTTGCCTCTTTCAGTGATGCAGACTTTTCTGAAGGACCCTGTAGTTGCAGAAGTGATCGTCCATCAAAAACATTCTTAGGTTTAATTCTACTACAGTATCTTAATGCAACAGTAAAATCAAACCATTGACTGTGACTCTGAATCGACTGTTTGAACTGGATCAAAGTTCTGCATGAATTCTGGACAATGCTTTCTTGTGACTGGTCACTCTTTCTTCTTGCACACAGGATGCCTTGAATGAGTACAACAAACTGAAGAATCTTAAGAAGGTCAGTATCCTGATGCATGCTCAATAATCCAGGTAGAAAAGTCTAACACAGTTAAGTCGGGTCCTCTGGACGGATTAAAAAATATACTAGTATATATATAAGTAGATATTCTATCTTTGATCTTAGTTGATGCTATTATTGATTTTATTTGTTTTATCACTTGTTTTATTTGGCCTTTAATTTTGTTGCACTTTGTAGCACTTTGAGATTTTCATTAAGGAAAAGTGCGTTATAAATTAAATTCATTATTATTATTATTATTATATAAATAAATAAATAAAAACTTGTTGAGCACGGGGCTGGGTAATTAACATGCTGGAGTCTCGTTTGTTATTGTCAGGAATTAGGCGTGTTGAGAGATGAACCCAGTGGGCAGGCAGGACTTGGAGGCAACGAGGAGTAAAAAATAAATTAAACACTTTAATGAAATACAAAATAAGAATGCTGACGGGGCAGCTTATCACAAACTCTAGGAACGAAGGAAATACTCAGGAGATAACTATGGAACCAGGGAAACCAGGAGACGAGAAAAGACACCAGACAATCACAGACGATGCCCCGACAATGAGTGACACAATATATACATGCACAACAGTGGTGTAGTCTACATTTTTGTAGTGGGTATACTGTGCTTAGAAACTAAAGTACAGTACTGGTTAGTACAATGTAATCGTCAATATATTTTGATTTTTAAGCGTATTGAACATTTTCAATTTTTTCTTATGTTTATATATGAATAAATGAACAACAAACATTGTACAACATTTGGCTTTGTATTAAAATCATGGTAGAGAATTTATGCAACAGTATCAAAGCACAGCGTTACATACCGTTAGATTGTTTCGGAAGCGTTTGTAAGGGGTTAAAGGGGGGGTCAGTTTAATACTGACCTCCTTTTTACCTTAATTAATTTACTTATTCAGATTGAATAGTAAATTCACGGATTCTCTTCTTTTTCAGTTTACCCAATATTTCTGTGATCTTTATGATGGATAAATAAACAGAGCCATTAAGTGACAATGGACACGTTAACTTAGTTTGATATGTCAAAGAGACACTATCATTTATTTAAAATAAATCAACTAAATTAACACCATTACACTTGATTGACATGATTTCACTTTCTTTCAATTCAAATACGTCAGCACACTTGATTTAACACAACAGACATAAATACTAGATGTTACACATATTTAGTCTGAGGGGCATTTCAGCTTAAAATATAGTTTCCAGCTTAGGTTGAGAGGGAAAAGAAATAGGAGGAAAGATTTAAGAAGAAAATTATCCTGAGCATGAGACCAGAGTGACACTTCTCATCCGACTTCTGCTAAAATCCAAGTACGTTTTGTAAACAGCCCTTTACCTTTTGACGACAGCCCGGTAAGAGGGAAGACACCAGCCTTCAGATGCACAGAGTCCTTTAGTCCCAGCACGTCCAAAACTGGTTTTAGTTTACGTTTCAGCGTCTCCTGGCTTCCGCGTTGGTCATCAGAGAATATGTCAGCTTCAGGCCTCTGACTTCAAGATAAACTTATTCCAGGAAGGAATAGACAAAGTTCTTGATCTTACGCTTGTTCGAAGTAGACTCATAACAGCCTGTTATCAGTCCTTAGCTGAAGACGCCGGTCGTTAGCTCTTGACCACACGTGTCCAGCTCTTGGGAAAGTTCACATCTCTTTGGAAGTTCCCAGCAACTCTCTGGCGCGTTCTCGCACAGTTTAGAACTTAAAGAGCAGGCACAAAGAGAGGAGTTCACTTGTCTTATCAGAACCCAAGGTTACAGCAGCAGAGGGAAATTGTTTAGGAAAAGACAGAGCAGCTGGAGCCTTGTTCATGAAAAACAACGGATTAAACTGTCTTCTTATTTCTAAACAAAACAGTCGGGTCTCTGTGACCCGCAATTTCACCTTTAACATAGCAGTGAACACAGTTTAACTCTCACAGAATAACACAGCTTAAAAGCACACATCATGAAAATGACAAAAGTTATTCTTTTGATCACATCAGAATAAAATCAAAGATAGAAATAGTCTCTTTTGGTGACTATATTTATCAGATTACAGCTAAATGAATGATTTTGTAGTAAATGTCTTGCTTTACTGAGTGGTCAGTAAAGGTCATCACTGGACAGTTCAAAAACCTTAATTTGACCCTGGGTAGGTCCATTACATCTCCCCCCTTTTGGAAGCCATCGCCAGTCCTTGGGGATGGGGTCCAACACGAAAGGAAACCTTGAACTGTCTTTGATCTTGAAGTAATCCAGCAAGTGGAAAAGAAAAATCAAAAATTATAATCCCATAAAGTTTTGGAAATTCCATACTGTTCGGAGGTAATCCCATTGCGGTAAGCTTTTAATCCCTTGGAAAACTGAGTCTGTTAACTCTTGGAAAACAAAGTCTGTGATCCTTTGGAAAACAAAGTCTTATAATCCACAGCGGTAATCCCACAGCAGTAATTCCACCACGATTAGTTTTGTTGATTTCATCAGCAACAATTGTTTTCATAATCAGCATGCAGAGGGGATCCCTCGATTGACGCAGAGGAGGCGACCCTTGGATGAAGGTTGAAGACCAAGCGTTGGAGCTGCAGGTCCCCACATCGAAGGTTGTTGGCTGGTTGGTTTCCAGTCAGTGCCACTCTGGTTCTATGTGTCATGCAATTATGTGGTTTTTTAAGGTGGGCTTATGATTGGGATTTTACATTAAGCCTTACCTATATGCACCTGGTATGTAAGCTATCATGGTTTAGAACAGCTACACTTACCAATTAAGGGGTGGATCAATGCTGTAAATTAGATATAGGGATTTATACCTATAAAATTTTGGAGGGCTTCTGTAACGAAGGCCTCTAATTCCAAACTATTCCTCCATTCATTACTTAGTTTAGGTTAAACTAAAATAAAAATGAAATATAGTTTGATCTAAATGTCTGTTGTCTTTTAGACGAACGACGTAGGATTTGGTATTCCTAATAAATTTTGAAGTCTATGGCGAGACTCATCAAAATAAATAGACAATCTAGAATAGAAACGATCGAATCGGTTCAATTTAGAAATTATGAGACCAGTGTAGTTTATTGTACCTTAAGTAGCTTTAAACTACATTGACTCTTCGACGATTGGGTTTTAACAAAACGAACTGCATGTTGGCATAGTTAAATCCATATCATTCATTAACCCATGTTAATACAAAACCTTTTTGGCTGGGAGTGTTCAGAACCAAAACAATATCTCAACTAATGACAACAGTAATGACTAAACAACAAGGAAACAACGTTTCACTGCTTCGACACACTCTTGTCGTCAGATTCCAAAGTGCAACACACAAGAAAAACAGGTCTCAACTTTATGACCGAGGTCAAATTAAATCTCGTGGATTTAAACGGTTGTTAAGGTTAGTTTTTTGTTGTGGGTTTTAGGCTTAGCGTTTCTAAGTTCAAATTGGACAATGCGACTTATAGGGTGGGAAATATGGTAGTTTAAACCTGATTAGTTTATTTACTAACTTGTGTTTGGACGACCTTATTATCCCATGAAGTCGGTGAGTTTGTGAGATCTTTGTCTTTTGTGGAGTCATTGAACGCCTTGTAAGGTTTGATCTGATTTCGATGTACCCATTTAGCAATTGGCTCTTTGCGGCCTTTGCTGATTTTGATTTCGTAGACGACTGAGGACACTTTATCTGTTATCAGATGAGGTCCAGTCCACCTGGGCATTAGTTTGCGGGCGAGAGTTCCGGTCCCGGACTCTCCTTTCCCGGTTGTTGGGGCGAACGTATAGTACCAGACTCTGTCTCCCACTTGGAGTTCATTGTGAGAGGCCTTCTGGTCATAGTACGCCTTGCGTCCTTCAGCGGACCTTTCCAGGTTTTTCTGGGCGAAAGCAAAAGTGTTTCTGAGGTGTACATTCAAATCTTTCATGTATTGTTGTGTAGTGTAGGCTGTCGCCATGGCGGCGTCGCCTGGTTGGTACAACAGGTGTAGAGGGAGAGTCATTTGTCGACCGGTCATCATCTCGAAGGGAGAGATGCCAGTTGATGTGTGTGGAGTGGCTCTTATGGCCATGAGGACCAGAGGGAGTTTCACATCCCAGTCCTTGTGATTTGCGGCCACGTATTTCTTCAAAATACTCACCACAGTTCTGTTTGCTCTCTCGACTTGGCCTGAAGCCTGTGGGTGGTAGCCGACATGAAAGTTGGCCTTGACGCCTAGCGTCTTCCACAGTTCTTTCATCACTTCACCTGTGAAGTGTGTACCTTGGTCTGAGTTCACCCGAAGGGGAAGTCCAAACCTTGAGAATATATGATTCATTAACAACATAGCAGTTGTTTGTGCTGTGTCGTTAGGAGCTGGTAGGCATTCTACCCATTTGGTAAATGCACAGGTTACCGTGAGAAAATATTTATTTCCTCTAGAGCTCTTAGTGAGTGGTCCAACCCAGTCGATCTGGAGGTCAGACCATGGGAATGCAATGCCTCTGCTTTGCAGTGGTGCTCTGTGAAGTGGTCTGGTTGGCTGAAACTGGCCACACACCACGCACCCTTCAATGTAGTCCTTGACATCCTTTTTCATTCCAGGCCAATAGGCAATTTGTTTTAATGCCGTCAGCGTGGCTTTATCTCCTTTGTGTCCTGCGGACGGGAGATCATGGGCATGGACTAACATTACCCCCCTTTGGTCATGGGGAACCACGAACACAGGTGAGGACGTTGGTCCATGAGCGAAAGTTAAGATGCCCTTGATTAGTTTTAGCTGTTTGCGCAGCTGATAGAGGACCTTAAGGTCTGGATCGGAATCCAGGTCGTCTTTAGACGGACTATTTTTGTTCGGATCAGTCAGGTACAGTATCATGGAGTTGATAGCAGGATCCGACTTTTGTAGTTGGATGATGTCTGGGTCAGTCAGTGCAGGTCGTACAGAGACTGCGTTGTCAGCAGGTCTGGCTGCGGCCTGTGCACGTGTGACTGCCATAACTCTGACTGAAGGTTGTGTTGGCAGAGTCTCGATTAACCAGGAGGGGTCGAAGGACCATAGAGGACCTTCGTCGGCTCCTTCTTTGGCTAAGGAATCTGCAATGTCATTGTAGTGCTTGTCATCGCCTGGGACTCTAGAATGTCCTGGAACTTTCTTCCAGTAGACCTGTAAGTCGTGTGATGTCACCAAGTGATCACACGCTATGAAAAGCTCTTTGTGTTTGACCACTTTTCTGTCGCTTGTTAGGAAACCGTTCTGTTTCCACACAGCAAGGTGACAAGCGAAACTCAAACGAGCATAGTTAGAGTCAGTGCAGATGACTAGGGTCTTGATGGAGTGTGCTACTACCATCTGGAGAGCTATTAGGATCATGATCACGACAATCTCAGCGTACCGAGAAGTCTGAGAGCCTGATTTGTAGCTGAAGGTGATCTGCTCTTGGTCTTGGAGGAGGACCCCTCCAACACCTGCCCTACAGATTTTGTCGCGGCGGAATGAAGATCCATCCACGTATAATGTCGTCATATCTTCGCAGATATTGTCATCAAAGAAGTGGTGGTTCGGGTCTTCAGTCACAGGGGTTTTTTCCTCAGCCAATGGCTGGGTCGCTGGTACAACTTGTGTACACTTTTGGCAGAGTGCCAAGTCTGTCCCCAGATGTGACTTCTTGTTTTGACCATAACGTATGTCTAGGTTAAAACTTTGAAGCGCCATGAGCCACGTTGCAACACGAGAGTTTGTTACCACACCATCTCTGATGCGTTGGCTGTTTAGGAATGTCACTGGCTGGTGTTGTGTTTCCACAATGATTTTCTGTCCACCAATGTAGCTGGAGAAATGTTTTACTGCCCACACTGTGGTCAGTAGAGCTTTCTCACAGTCTGAGAATCTCAACTCGGGTCCTGCCATCGTCTTGCTGGCGTAGGCTACTACACGTTTGTCTCTGTCGTGTATTTGGTATAGACCTGCACTTATGCAACGAGCTGAGAAGCCCACTTCCAAGTAAAGCTCTTTGTTGTAGTCTGGGTAGACTAAACATGGGGCTGACTTGATCCTGTCTATAAGAGCGTCCATTGCCTGCTGCTGTTTGTCAGTCCAGACGAATGGAAAGCCATTCTTTAGGAGTTCAGTCAGTGGCTTCGCAAGGTCTGCATAGTTCTCTATGAACTGGTTCGAGTAGTTACACACGCCAAGAAAACTTTGTAGTTCTTTGAGATTGGTGGGGACCTTGAGATTGTCAAGGCCTTGGGCACGAGTTAAGATGCCATGGTTTGGTTTAAGCCGTTCACGCAGTGTATCGGGAAGCTTGTACAGGAACCTCATAGGCTTCGGCCAACGTTTCTCCGTACGTTTACCTCTTTCTGCGTAATTCAGGTGTGTCACAACTGTCGGCGCAGTCGCTGATGTGTCTGACCGGTCAGACCGCGGTGCGTCACTGTCGTTGTGATGTGTGTCTTCCCACTTCATGACTGAAGAGGTGCTCTTTGAGTCTGTAAGAACTATGTCATCTCTGAGTAGTCCTATACTCAAAAGCTCTTGAACCAAGGTTTCATCGAAAGCTTGGCTGATGGCTGAAGTACCTGTCCCAGAGGACAGTACAGCGTCTGTGGTGTGGGATCCTCGGACCTCCACACAGTCTACTACCTGTGGTAGAGAGTGAGAGTACACCCCCCTTTTGTTGGAGGAGGGGTCCTCAAAATCTGTGACACTGAAATCCAAGTGACTGTCAGCATGTCGCGGACTGCCACTTCCAGGACTCACATGTCCTTGAACCAAGGTTTCATCGAAAGCTTGGCTGATAGCTGAATTACCTGTCCCATAGGACAGTACAGCCTCTTCGGTGTAGGATCCTTGGATCTCAACACCTTTCACTACCTGTGGTAGGTAGTGTTCAGTGAGTGCTGACTGTGTCAGCTCGCAGAGGAGGTTCTCTTGTCGGGCCAGAGTCTGGTCCAACTGTTGAGTCTCTACTGTCTCATCTGTAGTTGAAGGTTCACTTACCGGGCTTGTGACCACGGTTGGGGAGTCCCTCGTGGCCACTGCGGTACCTGCGGTTAGGCAGTCTGTACCACAACGAGGAGGCACTTTTATTGGCAGGGGTTTTCTCACTGTTGCCCACATTTCCTGTTGACCATAATCTATAATCGCTTCAAAACGGTTTATAAAGTCTTGGCCAACCAGAAATGGGAATGAGTCAAGTGTGGACACATACACTGGGTGGTGTAGTGTCGTTTTGCCAATCTGCATGTGAACCATAGCTATGGCTGTTAGGGTTGTTCTCGTCTCTGCGAGACCCTGTAGCTCAATAGCACATTCCTCAAAGGGTATTTGCCCGTCAACACCGTTGGCGGCGGTCCTCAGCTCCTCGAACAGCTTGGCCGACATAATAGTTATATCAGAACTGCCATCCAGGAGGGCTTCACGCTCAAGGACACCTTCCAGTGTGATGGGCAGGTAGGCTTTCTTAGCCACCCCCCTTTGCATAAAGTTACACAGAAACCTCACAGGTCTTTGTCCACGTTTCTGTTCACGTGTGACTCTGGCTGTGTAATCTTGTTTACTGTCAGCATCTTGTTGGCTGTCAGCATCATGACCTTCAGGATGTTGTTGTGTGTCAGCAATTGGTTTGCTGTCAACATCCATGGCAATGTCAGAAGTAGTGTGCGCTGAGTTATTTGTGTGCTCTGAGTCTTTGTGAAAGACAGTGCTACACATCGCTCCAGGTTGGTCAATGTTGATAGTGTCATTATCAATGATAATGCCACTCATTGTAACAGGTTGGTCAAGCACAGTAACATTCAAATCTACTGACAAACTACTTACTTCCTCTGTCTCTTCCGAGCATAGAGGTGTTGGGCCATTATTCCGGGACATTCGTGACTCTTTGCCTGTTTCGAACTGTTCAGTTCGAGGCGCGGGAGGTGCAGTTCCAAGGCTCGGGGGTGTCTGTTGGGACAACGCATAGTTACATGAGTATAGGTCCCCATCCTTCAATTTCTTTTGAAGTCCACCCACCGATTGACCTTGGTTTTCACCCATCTGGTTCGATCTGAACCATTTTGGTTTCTTTCTCCCGCGGATACCCCCACTTTGTGGTTTGTCAGGTTGAAAGGTCTGTTTCTTTTCGCCTTTGTTAGGAGAGGGAGTTGATGAACTTGTCCCTTCTAGCTCCAGCGAGTGGGATTTGACCGCTTCATTCGGGGACACCTGTAAGGGTGTTTTGGCTAGCATGTTAGCTGCAAAGACATCCGCAGCACACTCTACTATTTCATTCAAAGATGTTGCTTCTAAATCACCCCAGGCCAAGTTCCATGGCAACTCGAATCTAACATCAGGGATTAGATTATCCCTGAAAACAGATTTGAAAAGCGTCTGCTCTTCCAGGTCAGGTTCCATCATGTCACCTATATACGCCTTCAAAATTCTGGCAAAGAAAAAATATGGATGTTCATCGTTTCTCTGCAAGACATTTCGGGCAGCTGAGTAGTCACCACACAATGAGAAAGATTTTTCCTCTGTGCAAGGTGCAGGGGGAGCAAGTTCATGGCTCCGGGGTTCCTCTTGGTACCCTCTGATGTATGGGTCTTCTAGAGGCACATACTGTATGAGCCTTGGACGCGTACCGTCTTGAACTTCCATCTTTAACTTGATTTTTTGTGAAAATCAATAAGACAGTTCGAATTTTAATGTGTGCAAATAAATCTTCACTTTTAATGCAGCACTGAGTCAATCAAACTAATCAGCTGTCTGGTTTAAGTGTTTCACTGTGTAAAAAGTATTTCTATTCATAGGTACCTTCTTCAGGTTTTACCCTCAAATGAATTGTAAAAGTTAAATGCCTTTTTGCAGTGTTAACTTTAAAATATAACTTATTTTTCAACAACAGTTACTAACTAACCCAAGCATGACGTCCGTTTTACTTACTCAAACACTATTTAAAAGATTCGAAATAAATACATTGTTCACACTAAAATGTACCCAGAATGCTGCTCCATTATGCCTTAAAAAAGATGTATTGCAGTTTGGCTAAACTGTTTTGCTGTATTTTGACAGTTATCAGGAGTGAAAAATGGATTACCTGTTTATTTTAAATATTTTTTATCTAAAATAAACTGGAGGTGTTTGTGTGCTTAGCATAACATGACAGATGGCATTCCAAATAAAAATCAGTGACTTTTATCAATTTGTTGTCTGTTGACATCCTCAAAGTTGTTCTGCTATCTTTGTTTTGATTTTTTGTGAAAATCAAGTCAGCAGATGCTTTCTGTTTATTTTAAATTTTGTATTTAAAATAAACTGGAGTCATTAATTTTACACAGAAAAACGTTAAAAATGCAATTTTTAACTAAAAGTGTACAGTGTACACCAATTCTGTTTAAAATTCAGAGATGTGAAGAGCTTAATGTGGAAATTCTCTGTTCTCCATCATTTTTTTAATTTATTTTATTTAATCTGAAAATCAAATAAAAGATGCTTTTTGAGTGTTATTTTAAATCTCTTCAGTATTTAAAATGAGCATCAATTGTTCGTCTGTACCTCTGTTATTCAAAAATTTTTATTTAAAATAAACAGGAGTTTTTGTTTGTGTACAGAACAATTTTAAAGCTGGTAATTTTCACCATAAAAAATGCTGACTTTATGATGTGTTGAGAGAAAACTCATCTATTAACGTCCAGCAGGGGGCAGCGTCGAGTATGTTATCACGAAGCGACTGAGTTTAAATCAGTACATGGAAAGAAAACAACCTTTTAGGGTTAGTTTTCAGTAAGAACGTGATAATTGCTCGAACAGCGTTCTTGTCAGAGACAAGTTTATGTTGCTAGACAGTGTTGATGGCTTCAGATGAGTGTTTAAGTGTGTGTTCGTGTGTGAACGAGTGTGAACCAGCGAGTGTGACCTGTCACTCAAAGTGCGGCACCTGGAAGTGACGACAAAAATGGGCGGGTCAACGCAGCGTGCGTAGCGCGTCACCAGCTTCTTACGTGAGCGAGGCGGAGCTCGCTACAACATACGTGACGTCAACAAATCAATCACAGCATATGTAGAATATAAAAAAAAAAAAAAAGTTCATTCTCCAAGCATTAATGGCGAATGTAGTTTCTACCTTCGACCAATGTAGCGCCGGAAATGACGACAAAGTGGGCTGGTCGCAACGGCGTGCGACGTGATTGACAGCTCACAACAGCGAATCAGCGTTCGCCACGAGTGATTGACAGCACACAACAGCGAATCAGCGTTCGCTACAAGAGTGATTGACAGCACACAGTACTCGTTTCATCCAATCACAGCTCATAAACAAACATGTAGACACACGTCTTCTTAACGTTAGCTTGCACAGCAGACCACAACTTCATAGACTCTTAAAAACAACTCAAACGCTACAATTTAACTTCCCAAAATGCTGAAACATGCGGCGCACATCTAGACAGGCCAACTTAGTCACGCTCAGTAACCCAGCACTGCAGCTGTTGAACAAACACGGACTCTCTCGGAGTCACTTCAAGGTCGGTTCCGTCCACGTTAAAGGAGCAGAAAACTCGGGTCAGAACCCATTATCCGACAACGTTCTAACATATATGCTGCTTCGACCTTCTTTAAAATGTAAAATACCACAACAGCAATCTTGTAGATGTTAAATTAGCTTTCAGGCTTCTGACTCGGCGGTCAAACAAAGCTTTGTACAGGAGTCCGCGTGAACTGGACCGAACCAGAACCTCCACAGACTACGGCTGACAAAAACTTCACCTGAATGCTTCCAACAGCGTGTAACAGAGTTGAAACAATAATAATTTCTCAGCTTTAAATGACAAAAACATGCAGAACCTGCTTGTATCGACACTTCCAGCCAAAATTATTATCCTCAGAGTTTAAAACTTGGATTCCATTATGCAAACATGACGTTACAGTTCATGACTGAGACCACAGATTTATCAATAAACTTTTAGAAGCCGATACGAGGCCACCAGATGTAAGGGGTTAAAGGGGGGGTCAGTTTAATACTGACCTCCTTTTTACCTTAATTAATTTACTTATTCAGATTGAATAGTAAATTCACGGATTCTCTTCTTTTTCAGTTTACCCAATATTTCTGTGATCTTTATGATGGATAAATAAACAGAGCCATTAAGTGACAATGGACACGTTAACTTAGTTTGATATGTCAAAGAGACACTATCATTTATTTAAAATAAATCAACTAAATTAACACCATTACACTTGATTGACATGATTTCACTTTCTTTCAATTCAAATACGTCAGCACACTTGATTTAACACAACAGACATAAATACTAGATGTTACACATATTTAGTCTGAGGGGCATTTCAGCTTAAAATATAGTTTCCAGCTTAGGTTGAGAGGGAAAAGAAATAGGAGGAAAGATTTAAGAAGAAAATTATCCTGAGCATGAGACCAGAGTGACACTTCTCATCCGACTTCTGCTAAAATCCAAGTACGTTTTGTAAACAGCCCTTTACCTTTTGACGACAGCCCGGTAAGAGGGAAGACACCAGCCTTCAGATGCACAGAGTCCTTTAGTCCCAGCACGTCCAAAACTGGTTTTAGTTTACGTTTCAACGTCTCCTGGCTTCCGCGTTGGTCATCAGAGAATATGTCAGCTTCAGGCCTCTGACTTCAAGATAAACTTATTCCAGGAGGGAATAGACAAAGTTTTGATCTTGGCTTGTTCGAAGTAGACTCATAACAGCCTGTTATCAGTCCTTAGCTGAAGACGCCGGTCGTTAGCTCTTGACCACACGTGTCCAGCTCTTGGGAAAGTTCACATCTCTTTGGAAGTTCCCAGCAACTCTCTGGCGCGTTCTCGCACAGTTTAGAACTTAAAGAGCAGGCACAAAGAGAGGAGTTCACTTGTCTTATCAGAACCCAAGGTTACAGCAGCAGAGGGAAATTGTTTAGGAAAAGACAGAGCAGCTGGAGCCTTGTTCATGAAAAACAACGGATTAAACTGTCTTCTTATTTCTAAACAAAACAGTCGGGTCTCTGTGACCCGCAATTTCACCTTTAACATAGCAGTGAACACAGTTTAACTCTCACAGAATAACACAGCTTAAAAGCACACATCATGAAAATGACAAAAGTTATTCTTTTGATCACATCAGAATAAAATCAAAGATAGAAATAGTCTCTTTTGGTGACTATATTTATCAGATTACAGCTAAATGAATGATTTTGTAGTAAATGTCTTGCTTTACTGAGTGGTCAGTAAAGGTCATCACTGGACAGTTCAAAAACCTTAATTTGACCCTGGGTAGGTCCATTACACGTTCAACTGCCGTTTAACGTATCAATGACACATGTCTAATGATATGTCATGTATCATTGGGCACTTTTAAGTGGGTATACTGAAATTCTCAAGCTTTTCTAGTGGGTATACTCCGTATGCCTGAGTATCACATCGACTACACCACTGATGCACAAACAGAGTGACAATCACAAACAGCTGGGTGACACAAGGGTGGAAATAATCAAGATACTGTACAGTAATTAACAGGGAAACCAGGGAGTGTGAGGATGGGAACCCGCCACCAGAGGGCACAATCCTCACAGTACCCTCACCCCAAGGATGCCTCCCTGGCGTCCCCAGAAAGCAAACATTTTAAAGGAAAAATATGTTGATTCAAAATTTCAGTGTCAACAAATCCCAAAAAAGTTGGGACAAGTAGCAATAAGTGGCTGGAAAAAGGAAATTGAGCATATAACGAACAGCTGGAAGACCAATTAACACTAATTAGGTCAATTGACAACATGATTGGGTATAAAAAGAGCTTCTCAGAGTGTCAGTGTCTCTCAGAAGCCAAGATGGTAAGAGGATCACCAATTCCACCATTGTTGCACAGAAAGATAGTGCAGCAATACCAGAATGGTGTTACCCAGCGTAAAATAGCAAAGACTTTTAAGTTATCATCATCAACCGTGCATAACATCATCAAAAGATTCAGAGAATCTGGAACAATCGCTGTGCGTAAGGGTCAAGGCCGTAAAACTCTACTGGATGCTCGTGATCTCCGGGCCCTTAAACGTCACTGCACCTCAAACAGGAATGCCACTGTCAAGGAAATAACAGAATGGGCTCAGGAATACTTCCAGAAAGCATTGTCAGTGAACACAATCCACCGTGCCATCCGCCGTTGCCAGCTGAAACTCTACAGTGCAAAGAGGAAGCCATTTCTAAGCAAGCTCCACAAGCTCAGACGTTTGCACTGGGCCAGGGGTCATTTAAAATGGAGTGTGGCAAAATGGAAGACTGTTCTGTGGTCAGATGAGTCACGATTTGAAGTTCTTTATGGAACACTGGGACGCCATGTCATCCGGACCAGAGAGGACAAGGATAGCCCAAGTTGTTATCAACGCTCCGTTCAGAAGCCTGCATCACTGATGGTATGGGGTTGCATGAGCGCTTGTGGCATGGGCAGCTTGCATGTCTGGAAAGGCACCATTAATGCAGAGAACTATGTTCAGGTTCTAGAACAACATATGCTCCATCTAGACGTCATCTCTTTCAGGGAAGACCCTGCATTTTTCAACAAGATAATGCCAGACCACATTCTGCAGCAATCACAACATCATGGCTACGTAGGAGAAGGATCCGGTACTGAAATGTCCAGCCTGCAGTCCAGATCTTTCACCTATAGAGAACATTTGGTGCATCATAAAGAGGAAGGTGCAACAAAGAAGGCCCAAGACGATTGAACAGTTAGAGGCCTGTATTAGACATGAATGGGAGAGCATTCCTATTTCTAAACTTGAGAAACTGGTCTCCTCTGTCCCCAGACGTCTGTTGAGTGTTGTAAGAAGAAGGGGGGATGCCACACAGTGGTAAAAATGGACTTGTCCCAACTTTTTTGGGATTTGTTGACGCCATGAAATTTTGAAACAACATATTTTCCCTTAAAATGATACATTCTCTCAGTTTAAACTTTTGATCTGTGATTTGTGTTCTATTCTGAATAAAATATTAGATGTTGGCACCTCCACATCATTGCATTCAGTTTTTATTCACAATTTGTTTAGTGTCCCAACTTTTTTGGAATCCGGTTTGTATATATATATATATATATGTATATATATCCCTAACAACAGTCATTCTACACACAACCATCCGATGCTGTCTGGCCACGCTCTCCCCTGCCACAACCTTACAGTCTCCAATCTCTCCTCAGGTTTCCTCTTCTACACAGAATGTAGTCGACCTGTGTACTCCTTCCTCCACTCTTATAGGTCACTCTATGCTCCTCCCTCTTTTGGAAATAGGTATTGACTATAGCCATTTCCATTCTCTTGGCAAAATCCACCACCATCTGTCCTTCCTGGTTTCTTTCCTTGACACCAAACCTACCCATCACTTCCTCATCCCCTCTGTTTCCTTCACCAACATGTCCATTCAGGTCTGCTCCAATCACCACTCTTTCCTCCCTGGGAATACTCTCTATCACTTCATCCAAATCTTTCCAAAATGTATCTTTCTCCTCCCCATCACATCCAATGTCTGGTCATGTCCCACATCAAGGCAACCGTCAACATCAATGAGGACCCTCATCAATACGCATACCGTGAGAACCGATCAACAGAGGACGCCATTTCTTCCGTGGTCCACACTGCTCTCACCCACCTGGATCAGAAGGACTCATACGTGCGTCTGCTCTTTGTGGACTTCACATCTGCCTTCAACACCATGATCCCCCAAACTCTGATAGACAAACTATCTACACTTGGACTAAGCCCCTCTATTTGTAACTGGGTACTAGACTTCTTAACAGACAGACCACAGTCCGTGAAGATCCACAACTTCTCCTCCTCCACCATAACCCTCAGCACTGGCTCTCCTCAAGGATGTGTGCTGAGCCCCCTTCTGTTCACTCTGCTCACATATGATTGTACAGCCACACTTCCAGGCTGTCATATTGTTAAGTTTGCAGATGATACAGCGGTGGTGGGATGCATCACAAACAATGATGAGTCCAGCTACAGACAGGAGGTGGAACACCTGGAGAGCTGGTGCAAAGAGAATAACCTTCTCACATGAATGTGAAGAAGACAAAGGAGATGATTGTGGACTTCAGAAGGAACAAACACACCCATGCCCCACTGGTAATAGGTGGGTCTGCAGTGGAAGTGGTCTCCAGCTACAAATACCTGGGTGTACACCTGAATGATAACCTCAGCTGGAGCAACAACACCACCAGCCTGATCAAGAAAGGTCATCAGAGACTCTACTTCCTCAGACGGCTGAGACGAGCCGGTCTGAGCAGCCCAGTTCTCACCTCGTTCTACAGGTGTGCAGTGGAGAGCATCCTGTGCTCCAGCATCAACGTGTGGCATGGAGGCTGCACAGTTGAAGAAAGAAAAGCTCTGCAGAGAGTGGTGAAGGCTGCACAGAAGTCTGTTGGAGTCAGTCTCCCCACCATCACAGACATTTACACCTCTAGATGCAGGAAAAGAGCCACCTGTATCATGAAAGACCTCACTCATCCAGCACACTCACTCTTTGCCCCACTCCCCTCAGGACGGAGGTTGAGGAGCATCAAGTGTAGAACCACTAGACTGAGGAACAGCTTCTACCCTGAGGCTGTTAGACTCATGAATAAATAAAAATAAAATTAAAATAAACACTGCAAAATATCACATCATGGTGATGCTGATATGTTTTCTTGTTGCTGTGTTCATCTGTGACCATCTGTGACCATCTGCTCATACAAACTCATGTTCGTGCTGCTGTTTATTCCCACTATATTAGGCTTAGTGTATTACTAGTTGATGTTTTTCTTAGTTAGTTCTCGATGTTATTACTGTTTTTCTCTTTCATTTGTTGTTGGATGTAACTGGGACCTCGTGTACATAATCTCGTTTTCATCTCATGTACCACATGCGGTGCAAATGACAATAAAGACTCTCTGACTCTGACTCTGACTCTGACTC
>JBBPBX010075669.1:3676-17292 GCA_038048925.1 Garcialebias charrua | reverse complement strand
AAATTCTCTCCTGACCTTGATGCTGACACTCTGCGTGTTTATCTGACTGAAAAACTGGGTCAGTCAGTGACATGCAGGAAGATAGACTCAATGCGTAACCGATTTAGCTCGTTTCATATAACTGCTGAGTGCTCTGAAGTTGCAGAAATGTACAATCCAAATTTATGGCCGTCGGGTGTGTATGTACGTCGCTACTTTGAGGCGCGCAGACCAAAAGTGAACAGTATCCCTTTGACTCAAACATCAGAAACTAGTATACAGCAGCAAGAAAAAATATCTGCATCTGTAGCACCGCAGATAAGCAACGGCCACGTAGCTCCTGATGAATAAATGACTGGTATTAATATTGTGTCATATAATGCACGAGGCCTGCGTGTTGGACACAGTGAATCAGACAGAGCGCGTCGTTTTGTGGTGGACAAATTACTGGAAACTTGTGATGTACTATGTGTGCAGGAGACATTCTTAGCAAAACAGGACCTGGAGAAGCTGAACTGCATACATAAAGACTTTTATGGCGCTGGTGAATCCACTACCGATTTTAATACCAGAATACTTCGGGGAAGAATAGCCGGTGGTGTTGCAATATTATGGCATAAAAAATATGATCAACTGGTCAATGTGATTAGACTGGATGTGGATTGGGCCATAGGGATTCAGTTCACCTGTGAAGATAAAAACTTTATTGTTTTGAACATATACACACCTTATGAATGTTCTGATAATGAAGAGGAATATCTTAATAGACTGTCTTTTATTATGTCTTTTATGCAAGATAATGCGTGTACGTGCTTTTTTGTTGTGGGGGATTTAAATGCAGATGTAACAGATAGTCATTCTACATTTGCTAATCATTTAATGCAATTGTGTCATGACAATGGCTTAATTCTCTCTAGTAAGGTGCATTTGCCTAACAGCAGTTACACCTACATTAGTGATACATGTCATACAACCTCGTGGCTAGATCATTGTATCTGTACAGTGGATGCTCATGATTCCATCCAGGACATTTGTGTCAACTATGAATTTGCTACCAGTGATCATATACCATTTCCTTGTGTATAGACGTGAATTGCATACCTTCTGTTTTGTCTGCAGACTATAAAACAAATATAGAAAAAATAGCATGGGATAACATGACTGAAAAAAATATATCAGATTATTGTTATTGTACGAACAACATGCTTAGCAATATATACTTGCCAAAGGGAGCTATTTCATGCCATGATATGAACTGTATGGATCCCCAACATGGTATAGAGCTATGTACTTTGTATGAGAATATTGTGAATTCCCTCCTTGCTTCAAGCAAGCCTCTAAGTAAAACCAGTTCAACCAGCTCGTATAACACCAAGCCCGGCTGGAACGACTATGTGAGAGAGCTTTATGCAGAGTCCAGAAGGGCTTTTAAAGTGTGGGTTGACTCGGGTAAACAGACACATGGCCCCTTGTTTGAATACAAAAAACAAGCAAATGCTAATTTTAAATATGCTTTAAGATTTATAAAGAAAAATGAAAATACTATGAGATCTGACTCTCTTGCTAGAAAGTTGGGAAATAATAATACTAAGGACTTCTGGAAAGAAATCAAAAAATTAAATAACTGCAAAACGTCACTACCTACTACTATTGATGATGTTAGTGATGTAAAAGAAATTACTCAGTTATGGCGGGAGCACTATAGTGCACTGTTTAATTGTGTCAAAAGTGACACTTTTGCTGTGGGAGGCATTCACAGTAATGAGAATGTAACTGTATCCCCACAAGAAATATATAATGCAATAGTGGCACTGAAAGACAACAAGGCTTGTGGGATGGATAACATTTCCTCTGAACATCTGAAAAATGCAAGTAAGAAACTTTGTCCTTTACTTTCTATGTGTTTCACTGGCTTTCTAGTACACGGCCTGTTACCTGACTCAATGTTATCCGTCATACTCGTACCCATTATAAAAGACAAAGCGGGTAAGATCAGCTCTCTGGAAAATTACCGACCCATAGCTCTATCTAGTAGTCTGTCGAAAGTTTTAGAAAGAATCCTATTAAATAGGCTGGAAGAGTTTGTCTTGACCTCTGATAATCAGTTCGGTTTTAAACCTAAACATGGCACAGACATGTGTATTTTTGCACTAAAGGAGATTTTGGATTTGTATAATTTTCACAACACTACGGTATTTATGTGTTTTATTGATGCCTCTAAAGCATTTGATCGTGTGAATCATGAAAAACTATTTTACAAATTAGAACGCAGAGGTGTACCCAAATATCTGATCAGAATTCTTGTCTACTGGTATGGTCATCAATCAATGTATGTCAAATGGGGTAACACAATGTCTGATTCATTTAATGTTGGTAACGGAGTAAGGCAGGGAAGTATACTGTCCCCTTACCTTTTTAACATCTACATGGATGAACTATCAAAGCGCTTGAATTGTTGTAAAACAGGCTGTATAGTTGGTGATCGCATAATTAATCACTTAATGTATGCAGATGATTTGGTAGTCTTGTGCCCTTATAGTGCTGGCTTTCAACAATTACTAAGGATCTGTTCCCAATATGGTTATGACTTTGACATCAAGTATAACGCTAAGAAAAGCAAAGTTATGATTGCTAGAAGTAGGGCAGATAAACATCTGATAACCCCTGACTTCTCTCTATCTGGTGCTGTCCTCAATATATGCAGTGAAATCAAATATTTGGGACATTGCATATCTGATGACCTCTCTGATGATCGTGACATCTGTAGGCAGTATCGTATGATATATGCACAAGCTAATACTCTGATCAGAAAGTTTGGTATGTGTTCATCCTCTGTGAAAATAGCTCTTTTTAAGGCTTTTTGTACCTCGCTGTACACTGCTCATCTGTGGCGAAGATACAAAAAAAGTAGCCTGCATAAACTTTATGTGGCATATAATGATGGCATGAGGCTGCTCCTCAAAGTGCCCAGATGGAGCAGTGCTAGCCATATGTTTGTACATAATGCTGTTCCCACATGTGCTGCTGTGCTCAGGAATCTTATGTATAAATGCATGTGTAGATTGTCTGTGTCATGCAATAATATAATTGCAAATCTAGTAAATCCTACTTTTAGTGCAGTGAGATTTTGCTCAAGATTGTGGAATCATTGGCATCATATGTGTTTAATCATGGGAAATTTGTTTACACCCGAACGCACCATCTGTGACATAGTGTCCAGAGTGAGAGGCAGAGGGCTCTCGTCTCTTTAATAGTGGACATTTTAAAACCCGACTAATTTAGCAATCTATGTGAAGATTTGAGCTATTTGTCTTCATTTTGGGAAGCAGAAAATAGTTTGGGTGATGGAACAAGAAACAACAGGATCTAATTTAGGTCTGATGCTGTATCAGACTTACCTTCATGTGGAGCTGCGAACACCCGCACACCGTGACAAGCCCAGAGCTCTGCCTCTCACTCTGGACACTACGTCACAGATGGTGCGTTCGGGTGTAAACGGATTCCCCATGATTAAACACGGCTTGAAGTTCAAAATCACTTTTAAAGCAAAATTAAAGTGATTTATCATTTTGTTGGCAAAAACTAACATATTTAAATGATAAAATATATATATTTTGAGCAATTTGATGAATTGTAGAAAAATCATGTCAGTGGATCTTTAAGTCATCCCTTTGTGTATACTGTTCCAGTTCATCTACTTTTTTCTCCAGTTCGGCTATTTACTTTCAAACTTTCAAATGCTTCACTTCCTCGACCATACCGAGCAGTAGTTGTTGTTGTGAAGCTAATTTTGAAAGTTTTGCACTCATAAAGTTTGGAGATTTTTTTTTATCTCCTCCATATTGTCTGAGTTGCACTCTGTTGTATCCAAACCCTCTTCCCGTGCGACGCGTTTCAGCATGGCTCACCCCCAATACGGGCCTGGTGGCTGTTGTTCCCAGGAGATAAACTCCCTTGAGCTCCATTGCGAGGAAGCCAGAAAGGCCTAAGCCAGAAGCTCACGATGCCGGAGATGTACAGTGACGTCGCACTGTGGTGGCCTGTCCTCCCGGGGCACAACAGTGGCCCATCTCCTCAGCGCGCCACAGCGGTCTGGCCCCTCCGCGCGTAGCAGCTGCCCGACTCCTCAATGTGTACCAGCTGCCCCGCTCTCCGGCGAGTACCAGCGCCCCGGCTCCTTGGCGTGCAGTGGCAGCCCGGCACACACCAGCGGCCCGGCTCCTCAGCGTGTAGCAGTAGTTCTTGCTATCCTCAAACAGAGATCCAACGTTTGGCTGTCACCAGCAGGATGCCGGTTCCGTGCACTCCAATGTATGTTCCTTTGTACTGAAACTCTGGCACATCAATTTCCTGCAGGATCAATAAAGTTCTATCTTACCGGTATCTCATCTTTTTGCATCAGCCACAAAAGTGCTATAAGATACACACTTTTTCAAAAGCAAACAGACAAGCTTTACACACAGGATTTCAGTGCCTCTAGTATGTCATTTCAGCCTTGTAGTCAGTGAGCAAATGTTTCACAGTTTGTGTCACTGTCCTCTAAATGTACTGTGTGACCCTCCCATATGGTTGAATCAGTGTGTGTCTTCTTATGATGCTGTGAAAACCGCTTTGAAGTAGTTGAGCAGCGTAGTTTTATGTGTCAGGTTTGAACACTTTATGCCAGCATCTCCACTGACAAGGAGGGTCACAACGAAGATATTTTCCTATCCTATTCCCAAACATAGTACATAAATGTGACTTTTTGTCCACATTACTGTCTGATGCCTCTGCTGTGGTGTTGGACCCTCTGCAAATCAAGATACAAAGAGCAATAAACTGGCGGATATGGTCTGGACACAAATACAGCATAGGAGCTAAAAGTGTCATTAATTTTAATGAGCATTTTTCTGATCTGTAGCGGGAAGATAGAAAACCCAGGGGTATTGGAACATGAACACATTTAAAGACCATGTGTTGCCTCATTAAGAGAAACACTGTTATTTGCTTATATCAATGTTGACTTCCCACCTTTTCTTCCACCTCATGTTACTTTTTCTTAAATCCTGAAGAGCTGTCTGTAAGTGTTAATTATAAATACACAAATATTCTTAAATACCCTTATTTTGTCTTACATTAAAAGATTAGTCAGCTCCAAGTCAGAACAGGAAACTAAAAGACAAAAAACAGTGGTTTGTATAAAACTGCATTGGTGTTAGGCAGTATGTGTCCCTTTAAAATGCCAGTGGAAATAACTATTTGATCTCAATCACGTGTATAAAATTCAAGCATTTTGTGTTATTAGAGTGCCAAGATAATAAAAAGGGATCCCAAATAAAATGTCTTTAAAGTGGAAATAACTGAAAAATAAAGTACTTTGCATTTATTTTTCTGTTTAATTTTACTTTATTTCACCTTTGTTTGGAATATTATGTTAATATATGCTTAAGATTTCTGCTGATTGACTTGACTGCTTTGATTTGGAGTGAGAATGTCTACCACTGTAATGGAACTGTGCCTATATGTGAAGATATATTTTATATATAATATCAAAGTCAAAGTCAAAGTCAAAGTCAACTTTATTGTCAGATCTGCAATATGAATATAATAATATATATAATATATAATATATAATATATATAATAATAATATAATAATATGAATATAATAATAATCATCATTTTATTTAAAACCGCCTTTCAGGACACCCAAGGACACTTCACAGCAAGAAACATATCACAGAGATTGTATAAAAACAAACAACAAGCACAGTGCAAACGTAGGCAGGAATAAATTGAAATATAAAATATATATATTTTTTTTTTAATTTTTTTTTCTTCTTTCGGCTTTATTCCCTGCGTTAGGGGTCGCCACAGCGAACTGGTCGCACGAAGATTTGGCAGTTGTTTTTACGCCGGATGCCCTTCCTGACACAACCACAGACCACCGAGCAACCACAGCCCTCTGTGTGGAGCAGAGAGCTGATATCTAGGGTTCCCGGGGGAGCAGATGGTGGGGGTTAAGGGCCTTGCTCAAGGGCCCAGAGTGGGGCAGATGAGGGTGGATACAAGTGTGACCGCTTCACTTATCCCACCCACATCTTTGATGTTGTCGGTACCGGGGCTTGAAATATAAAATAAATAAAGAATATAAAATTCAAAAGAATATAAAATACATTTAGTAAAGTTAAGGATAAGCGAGTCTAAAGAGATGTGTTTTCAGAGCAGTCTTGAACAGAGAGAGGGAGGTGGTGTTTCGAAGGTCTGGCGGTAGAGCGTTCCAGAGGTGAGGGGCAGAGCAGGTGAAGGTCCTGCTCCCCATGGTGGAGAGGCGGGCAGAGGGTACATGGAGATGTAGCGAAGAGGAGGATCTTAGAGAGCGGATGAGATGGAGATTTGTAGGAGGTCAGATAGATAAGGAGGGGCAAGGTTGTGGATAGCTTTGAAAGTGAGAAGTAGAATTTTGAAGACAATGCGTGATTTAACCGAGTCCCAGTGGAGCTGCTGCAGGACAGGAGTGATGTGGTTATAGGAGGAGGTTTGAGTGATGACACGGGCAGCTGAATTCTGGACCATCTGTAGCTTGTGGAGCTATTTGTTAGGGAGGCAATAGAAAAGGGAGTTGCAGTAATCGATATGGGAAGTCACAAGACTGTGCACCAGGATGGCTGTGGAGTGGGGTATGAGAGAAGGACAGAGACAGTTAATATTTCAGAGGTGGAAATAGGCAAACCGAGTAACATTATATGAGAGATTTGTGACCTCTTATTGTCATAGCAATTTTTTTTATTTATTCTGAAATTACTTTAACGCTGGATGCCATTCCTGATGCAACCACAGACCACCAAGCTACCACAGCCTTCTTTGGCACAGAGAGCTGCTACCTTGGGAGCAGATGGTTGGAGTTAAGGGCCTTTCTCAAGGACCCAGAGTGGGGTAAATGAGAGTGGAGGCAGGTGTGGGTGCTTCACTTCTCCCACCAACATTTTGATGTTGTAAGTCTGGGGAGTTGAACCAGCAACCTTCCAATCACAGGCATGTTCTCTAACCTCTATGCCATCACTCCACCCTGATAGCTATACAATAATCTATCCATCCATTATCTTTACCCGCTTCTTCCTTTTTTGGGTTGCGGGGGTCACTGGTGCCCATGTGCAGCCATCACTGTACGAGAGGCGGGGGACACCCTGGACAAGTCTCCTGTCCATCACAGTGACACATAGAGACAAACAAGACAAAAAAACATCCACTCTCTCAGTCACACCTAGGGCGATTTCTTTACCAATCAGCCTAACAAGCATGTTTTTGGTCTGTGGAAGGAAACCAGAGTACCCGGAGAAAACCCACGCATGCATGGAGAGAACATGCAAACTCCACCCAGAAAGGCCCCCGGACCAGGATTTGAACCAGGGTAACGTGGTCGCTCAGAGGCAGCAGCTCTACTAGTTGCACCACCGTGCTGCTGCTATACTGTACAATAAAATAATGACTGGGGCGGGGGTTTGTGGTTGTTTTAACAAACAAGAAATTCAGAGCTGTTCCAACAGTTTGAAAACTTTTTTTCTGAATCAGATTTCAAAATATATTGTTTTCCACCTGTCAATCCTTGAGTCCTTACTTTAGACATGAAATAAACTGTCAAGAGCATGTATTGGTGAGCCAGCGAGGTGGACAAATCAAAATGAGATCATTAATAATACTGTAACAGTAAGCTTAAAAGGTTTAAGGAAGGACGGTTGGGGAAACCCACTTCATCATCTGAAGAATCAGGTTCTTGACCTATTTTGCTAACAAACACTGAGCTAACAGCGAAGTAGCTAGTTCATACCTCCAGAGTAGGAGGCCAGGCTGCGACAGACTGAGTCCGTCCAGAGGAGGCTCTCATCGGACACATGAGGTGGGAACGATTGGTGTACCCTAGCGGACAAAGGTGGTACTGCACCCCAAGTGGCCAAAAGTGGTACTGCTCCATTTTTGCCAAAATGGAAAAACGGTCATATCTGAGACAAAAATTGGTCTAAAAATATTGAGAAAAATCCATAAACAAGTCTCACCTCTCTATAAGTCACAGGGCATGCAAATTAGGCAAAACGGTACAACTTATAGTCCGGAAATACGGTAATCTTTGTTGAAAAATGTGCTTCTGTTAGTCGAAGACCATGAGGAGGGAAACATTCAGGAGACAGAGGGAGAAGAGGAAAGTGAAGAATGTAGGACTGAGAGTTGCAACTCTAAATGTGGGGACAATGAGAGGCAAATGTAGAGAGCTGGCTGACATGATGCAGAGAAGAAAGGTAGATGTTTTATGTGTCCAAGAGACCAAGAGGAAGGGCAGAAAGGCTTTCAGCCTTGGAGTTCAAACTGTTTACCATGGAGTGGATAGAAAGAGAAATGGAGTAGGGGAGGTCCTGAAGGAGGAGCTGGCAAAGTAGTAGAGGTGAAATGGGTCTCAGATAGGGGATGTGTCTGAAGGTAGAAGTACAAGGTCTGATGCTAAACATCGTCAGTGATTAAGGTCCATAAGTTGGATGTGATTTGGAGGAGAAAAATATTTTTTGGAAAGTTCTGGATGAAGTGATAACGAGTATTCCCAGGGAGTGAAGAGTGGTGATCAGAGCAGACCTGAATTGACATGTTCGTGAAGGAAACAGAGGGGATGAGGAAGTGATGGGTAGGTTTGGTGTCAAGGAAAGAAACCAAGAAGGACAGATGGTGGTGGATTTTGCCAAAATAATGGAAATGGCTGTAGTCCACACTTATTTCCAAAAGAAGAAGAGACACAGAGTGACTCATAAGATTGGAGGAAGGAGTACGCAGGTCGACTACATTCTGTGTAGAAGAGGAAACCTGAGGGAGACTGGGGACTGTAAGGTTCTGGCAGGGGAAAGTGTGGCCAAACAGCATTGGATGGTTGTGTGTAGAATGACTGTTGTTGTGAAGACGAGAAAAATAGTAAAATCTAAGAAGACCAAATATTGGAAGGAAAAGAAGGAAGCATGTTGTGAGAAATTCAGAGAAGAGCTGTTAAAGACGCTGGGTGATAAGAAAGAACTTCCAAATGACTGGACTACCACAGCAACAGTAATTAGAGAGACAGGCAGGAAGGTACTTGATGCGTCATCTGGACAGAGAATGGATGATAAAGAAACCTGGTGGTGGAATAGTGAAGTGCCAGAAGCTATTCAAAGAAAGAAGTTAGCCATGAAGAATTATGACAGTGAGATGACTGAAGACAGAAGAAAGGAATTTAAGGAGATGCAACAAAGAGCAAAGATGGGGGTGGCAAAGGCAAAGCAGAAGACGTAAGATGAGTTGTATAGGAGTCTGGACACTAAAAAGGGCAAGAAGAACATGGCGAGACAGAGGGATCAGGCTGGAAAGGATGTGTAGCAGGTTAGGCTTGTTAAAGATAGGAATGGTAATGTTCTAACACATGAGGAGGGTGTGACGGGAAGATGGAAGGAGTACTTTGAGAAGCTAAAGAATGGAGAATGAAAGACAAAGAAGAGTAGAGGTCCATGGAACTGTAGACCAGGAAGTGGGTAAGATTAGTAAGGGTGGAGTCCGGAAAGCTCTGAAAAAAATGAAGAAGGGTTGAAAGCAGTAGGGCCTATTTTTTTACCAGTTGAAGTTTGGAAATGTATTGGAGAGATTACAGTACTATTTTTTACTCAAATTTTCACTAGCATATTTGAGGGTGAGAAAATACCTGAAGGATGGAGAATAATTGTGAAGAAGAAATGTGCTGGTGCCCATTTTAAAGAACAATGGTGATGTACAGAGTTGTAGCAATTACAGGGGAATTAAGTTCATGAGACACACAATGAAGATCTGGGAGAGAGTTGAGGAAGCAAGACTTAGAAGAGAGATGGCCATTTGTGAGCAGCAGTATGGTTTCATGCCAAAAAAGCACCACAGATTCCATCTTTGCTTTGAGAATGCTTAAGGAAAAATACAGAGAGGGTCAGAAAGAACTCCATTGTGTCTTTGTGGATTTAGAAAAAGCATATGATGGGTTGCCGAAGGAGGAGGCGTGGTATTGCATGAGGAAATCTGGAGCGGAAGAAATGTTAGACTGATACAGGACATTTATGAGGCCAGAAGAACAGTGATGAGATGTGCTATAGGAGCAACAGATAGTTTCAAGGTGGAGGTGGGATTGCATCAAGAATCAGTTCTGAGCCGCTTCTTGTTCCCTCTGATGATGGACCGACTAACAGATGAGGTCAGGCATGAATCCCCATGGACTATGATGTTTGCAGATGGCATTGTGACCTGTGTTGAGAACAGGGAACAGGTGGAAGAGAAATTGGAAAAGTGGAGGCTTGCATTTAAAAGAAGAGTAATGAAAGTCTGTCGTAGTAAGACAAAGCACATGTATGTGAATGAAATGGAGGCGGTTAGGAACAGAGGTCACAAATGTACCGTTTTTCCGCCGTACACGTCGCACCGCCGTACACGTCACATCAGTCCAGTTATGTCCAATGAAGTGGAAAAATCCATAAACATGTTGCACCGCCGTATACGTCGCATCTATTATGCGTCACCGCTGACGCATCGCGTATGTTACGCGTCACCGCTGACAACCCGGAAATGTGGGCCGGTGTTTTGACAAAAATGGATTGGCTGCCAAATGGCCACAGAAGCGTGCTCGGAAGGACTTTAACAAGATTAAAACTTAAAAAACAATTATTTGTTTGCTGAAAATTATAGCAAAGATGTGTCTGAGCTGAACTTTTCCTTTGAAAATGAACGTAATGTTTAAATCAGCTGGATTTAAAAAAGAGTTTTGCTGTCTCAAGCAAGTACCCGTATCGAGTGGAAATGCTGCATTTCTTTAAAATTTAACAAGATAAACACCTTAAAAAATATATTTGTTTGCTGACATTATAGTAAAGATGTGTCTGAGCTGAACTTTTCCTTTAAAAATGAACGTAATTGTCAAATCAGCTGGATTTAAATAGTTTTGCTACGTCGGATCAATAAAACATGCACGCGCAGCTAGCAGAAACCCGCATCTCTTTAAAATTTAACAAGATAAACACCTTAAAAAATATATTTGTTTGCTAAAAATTATAGCAAAGATGTGTCTGAGCTGAACTTTTCCTTTGAAAATGAACGTAATGTTCAAATCAGCTGGATTTAAAAAAGAGTTTCACTGTTTCAAGCGTGCACCCGCATCAAGTGGAAACGCTGCATTTCTTTAAATTTTAACAAGATAAACACCTAAAAAATATATTTGTTTGCTGACATTATAGTAAAGCTGTGGCTGAGCTGAACCTTTCCTTTAGAAATGAACGTAATGTTCAAATCAGCTGGATTTAAAAAAGAGTTTCGCTGTCGCAAGCGTGCACCCGCATCGAGTGGAAACGGTGCATTTCTTTAAAATTTAACAAGATAAACTGCTAAAAAAATTGTTTGCTGACATTATAGTAAAGATGTGTCTGAGCTGAACTTTTCTTAATTAATGCACTTTGACAGTTAAAACATGGCAAAATGATGCAGACGAAATAAAGCGGCTTTAACATTTCTACACACCCACCCCCCCCATAATGATGACAGAAACACCTATTTATTTTATGTTTTTATTCAAACACGTTGAATTCTTCGTCTTCTGTGTCGCTGGTGAATAGTTCTGCCAACTCCCGAGGAAGGTGATTAAGCGCTGCCTCTTCTTCCTCCCCGGCGCTGTTGGAGTCCTCCTCCACGTCAGCTCCAGCTCCAGTTGCTCCAGCTAAGATCCCAGCCTTTCTGAACCAAGACTGGATTGTTTCTTTGGTGACAGAGGTCTACGCTTTATCGAAGCACCCAAGGACCTGCTGGAACGTTGCATGGCGCATCCACCCCATAGCCGTGAAGCTGTGCTCTCCGTTCACTATCCACTCCTCCCAAAGACAGCGCAGAGTTGCTTTGAAGCTGCGGTTGACAGAAATGTCCAGAGTCTGAAGCACTTTGGTCAAGCCTCCCGGGATGATGGCAGGAATGGAGTTGCATGCTTTTATTTTTTTTAAATTGTGGCATGATGTACGCGCGCATGCTGTCCATCACCAGCAGGGCTTTTTTTGCTCTAAAAAAAATCTGTCTGGCTGTTTTGTGTAGCACTTTGTGAGCCACACGTTCATCATGTCTTTGTCCATCCACCCCTTCTCATTAACTGTCACAACCACGCACGGGGGAAACTCCTCCTTTGACATGGTTTTCCATTTAAAAATCACCATGGGCGGCAGCTTTGACCCATCCATGCAGCATGCCAGCACCACAGTGAAGTGGGACTTTCGTGACCCGTGGTGAGGATGTTCATGCATTTTCCCCCTTGTTATGCCACATTCTGTCCCATGGGGATGTCAAAAGTTAACGGAACCTCATCCATGTTTATTATGTGGTCAGGCAAGATGCTGTGCTCGTTCACCTGCCTGTCCACAAAGGTGCAGAAACTCTCCACCTTTTCTGCAAAATCAGTTGGCAGCTTTTGGCACATGGAGGTTCGCGCACTGATGGAGAGATGATCCCGGCGCATAAATCTAAAGCATCACGACGGTCCACCCGCAAACTCTGTGATGTCCAGCTCCTTGGCAACCGCCATGGCGCGGAAAAGTAGCAGCACCATGGACAGCCCTCTGCCAGACACTCGCACCTGTAGCACCCACGTCTTCACATTTTCCTCCAGAGCTGGCCACCTTGCCTTGCTCCCACGGTTCGCCCTCTTTGACCGCTTCATGGCCATTAGGGTGACCTCTGCCTTCCTCCAGTCTCTAACCAGCTTCTTGCTCACCTCAAACCTGTGATCAGCTGCACAGTTGCTATGTACAGCTGTGATATTTATTACCGACAACTTGAACACAGCCAAATACGATTTCCTCTTTGGTGACATTTTTCTCAATTGTTGTTGTTGTCCTCTCTTTTCTCCTACTCATTGTGACTTTTTTGTTGTGGGCTGATAGGATTTTGGTGGGTCTGGAATAAACAAATATTGGGGTATGCCTACAGGTACACCGGTAGTCGTCAAAAGCATAGAGGGCCCTGCAGCGGCCCTAGCGGCCAAAAGTGGTACTGCTCCATTATTTACGTCAGAATGAATAAAACGGTCATATCTCAGCCAAAAACTGGTCTAAAAATATGGGGAAGAATCCATAAATATGTTGCTTTGTCGTATAAGTCGCAGGACATGTTAATTAGGCAAAAAAACTGCGACTTATAGCCAAAAAATACGGTACTAGGGATGCAACGTACACGTGGGTATACCGAACCGTTTCAGTACGGCACGTTCGGTTCTGTCCACCTGCGTACCATTTCGTTTTTTTTTTTCACTTATTAAATGTTATTAACGGGATAATATATGCGCCATGGAACTAAAATTCCTAGGCATGTTTCAGCATGGCACTATTATCTTGCAGCACGCGCAGCATTTAGCAGCCTAGCATCTCGTTGCTGTCTCATGTTTGGGAACGTTATGTCTTTCTTGTTAAAAGACAAGCGCAAATCCAAAGCTGTGTGTCAACGTTGTTTCACAGAGATTGGATCTGCAGCAGCAACACATCTAACTTGTTAACAGACTTGAAACAACATCATCCGGACGTGAACGTCTTTTACAAGCAAGAAAAGCAGCTTGTTGCAAAGACCGATAACAGCAGCTGCATTTAAACAACCTTCATCAGGAAA
>JBBPBX010075668.1:4632-17292 GCA_038048925.1 Garcialebias charrua | reverse complement strand
GTCATTCTACTGGTATGAGTTCTGGGCTACATAACATAAAAGTTCCAATAAAAGAGGCCATGTATTTGTTTCTGTGTCATGGTTTCTGTCTCCAAGGGGTAATTATGAGCAGGACATTCTTGCATCTGCTGACTTCCTAAACCAGACATGCACAAAAGTGGGTGGTGCAGCAAACCAGGAAAACATTTGTTGGCAAACACTGCCCCACCCAAGATTGAGGCATCTATTAAAGCTGCCTTTCAGCATGCAATACGCAGTTCTCCAAAACTTTTAGATTTTATTTTAGGCCTTGGCCTGCTTATTTAAATTCTGTTGAACTTTTAGATTTGATTTAATGTCTTGGCCTGTTTATTTAAATTCTGTTGATTCAATAGGGCGTGGATACAGCTCTATTTTTAGCTACAAATTTTAGATCTTCAAAGAAAACTTTTGATGATTTCATCCTCTTGATACAGTATTCAAATTATAGTTGTATTGATCACACACGTGTAGCCAAAAATATACATTTTCTGTCGCAGAAGCTGCATGCCAATTAGTGCTGCACACATTATGAGCAGAAGCTAAGGCAAAGCTGTACATAAATAAAGAGCATTTTAATGCACCCCCTACTTACCGACTTCGTGCACAGATGACTTGCTGAAGCTTGAGAAGAAGGAGTCAGATGGGCGAGGGTCAGCTCAGACTCCAGCCTTTATAAAATGACCTGACACACCCCTTTTCCATTAAACTCCTCCTATTGAGTTTGCCTGTTTTCCCGGAACTCTCTTCTCTTTCTTTTTTTTTTGTTCACAAAAGAAAGCATGCCCCATCTACACCAGTAGAACTCGTTTCTGGAGGCTGCAAACAACACTTTGGAGGAGTGGTGGCCAAGTTCAGAGAACTGAGCATGGCACAAATGTCTTGCTGGAGTAGGGGTTAATTAGGAGAGAATAGGTGTGTCAGTCAGGTTGGTATGCGGTCGTGATAACTGGGTTAGAGGTGTTTTATCAGATCCTGTGTGGGAGGAGTGCCTTGATTGGTACCACTGAGTGGACAGATTGGATGTAGGGGAGCTTCAGGTCTGCTGTTCACAGAACAGTGGGATATTCATCTCTCCTCACTGTTGGTAAACTTCCTTGTCTGACCTTCCCTCCACCTCCTCCTTTCCCTAGATTTTGTTGCGAAGCAGCCAGATTGCAAAAACCTACAGAAAAATACAAACAAGGAAATATTTTTTTGTTTCCCTTATTGGTTTATTGTGCGTCACGTGATTTCCATAATTTCTTGCACCTGTGTTAAATAAAATGTGTGTGCTCCTTCAAACAAAAGAGAGTGAGGACTGGAGGAACAACACGAAGCCCAACCATGGTTCATGCGTCACATTTAACGCTGAGCCAAAAAGTGAACTCTGCTAACAGGTTATGGGCCCAGAATGTTTGAACAGTTCAAAGAACAAAGAAGATGAACAGAAGAGAAAGAACATGGCATCCGGCCGCCGGTCAAGACTTCTTGTTGATGGAGACGAGGGAAAACTTCAAATTATGGGAAACAAGTTTCTAAGACATCTTGGATTACAATTGCTCAAAGATACAATCTTGGCAAGACCTACCAATGAAGAAGAAGAAGATGAAGACGCAAAGAAAAATGCAGAAGCTTAGCTGAGCTCATTCAGTTTTTGGATGACAAGAGTTTATCACTTATCATGCATGACGCGGCAGACGATGGGTGTGCGGCACTTAGAATCCTGCATGAACATGACGCCGGCTAAGGGAAGCCCAGAGTGATCAACCTGTATACTGAGCTGACTTCAGTGAAGAAATCACCCAGTGAGTCATTAACGGAGTACATCATCAGAGCTGAGACTGCAATCACCGCTTTAAGAAGTGCAACAGAGGATTTGAGTGATGGACTTCTGATAGCCATGGCCCTGAAGGGTCTTCCAGAGACATTTAAACCATTTACTATTTATATCACTCAAAGCAAAGATGGTGATAAAATGACTTTTGCAGAGTTTAAGATGAAACTCAGAAGTTTTGAAGACATTGAAAATATGGTGCAAGTGTACAGTATCTGAGGACAATGGGATGAAAGGCGCATTCTGGCACGAAATTCACACCTAGAAGCGAAAATGATCCTGGGGCTGGAAGTTCTGAGATCATGTGTTTTAAATGTGGGCTGAAAGGCCACATAAGCAGAACCTGCCCGCGGAAGCAGTAGTACAGTCACTGTAAGAACAACACTCACAGCAACAGAACCTGCAGGCAAAGAAAGTACCAGGACAACAACGCACGCAAAGTGGCCGAAGAGACGGATGGCGACAGAGAGTATGCTTTCCGGGTGAGCGACACGGACACATGAATGGATGACATCAAGAGGAGAGGTCTGATGGTGCAGCATCACACATCATCACCGACATTAAGAAGTTCCAAAGGTTTGATGAAAGTTTCCAGGCCGAGACACACTGCGTGGAATTGGCGGATGGATCAAAGTGCCGTGGGGTTACTAAGCAACAAGGAGACGCTGAGGTTGACGTCTTAAAAGAGTGCTGAGGAATGCACTGCACATCCCTTCATATCCGCAGGACATCCCAGTGAAAGCTGCCACATCCAGCAGAGCAACTGTAATATTCAAGGAGGGAAAGAATGTTCTTCTCAGAGACGGTACCAAATTCCCCATTCATGTAAGTAACAAACTCTATTACTTAGAGACATGATGGGCAATGCATGTGGTAATCAGTGTAAGAAATGTTATGACTTACAAAGTTGGCATGAGATCCTTGGACATAGTAATTACAGAGATGTGCTAAAACTAGAAAATGTTGTTCATGGCATGGAAATTAAAGGGAAAGATGAACCTATGCCATATTGTGAAGTCTGTACAAAGGGAAAATTTGTCTAAACTAGAAACAGGGAGCCAGATGCAAGAGCTAGAGCACCATTAGCAATGGTCCGCACATATTTAGCAGGACCTATTGACCCAATGTCTAAAGATGGTCACAGATGTGCATTATCTTTTACAGATGACTATTCTAGTAGTTTTTGTATATTTTTTTTAAAACAAGAGCGACACAGTACAAGTTACTGAAAAGTCCATTAGTGACATGGCTCCACATGGAAAGATTAAATGCAAGAGGTCAGACAATGGAACATAATTTACAGGGAGAGAGTACCGTACTTTCCAGCTTAAAAGTCGCTCCGCCGTATATGTCGCATTAGTCCAATTATGTCCAATAAAGTGGAAAAATCCATAAACATGTCGCACCTCTGTATACGTCGCATCTATTATGCGTCATCGCTGACGCGTCGCGTATGTTACGCATGAGCGCTGACAACCCGGAAATGTGGGCCGATGTTTTGCCAAAAATGGACTGTCTGCGAAATGGCCACAGGAGCGTGCACGGAAGGACTTTAACAAGATTAACACTTACCGGTAAAAACAATTATTTGTTTGCTGAAAATTATAGCAAATATGTGTCTTAGCTGAACTTTACCTTTAAAAATTTACGTAATGTTCAAATCAGCTGAATTTAAATAGTTTCGCTTTGTCGGGTCTTCCTAAGGTGTGCACTCGCTGCGAAAACCTTCATGTCTTTAAAATTTAACCAGATAAACACCTTAAAAAATATATTTGTTTGCTGACATTATAGTAAAAGTGTGTCTCAGCTGAACTTTTCTTAATAAATGCACTCTGACGGTTAAAACATGGCAAAATGAAGCTGACGAAATAAATAATAAATAAATCGAATTTTAGCTCAAACGTCTCCTAAAGCTAATCAGTTGTAAATGTCCATCCAGTGATTACTTTCTGTAAGTTTCATCAAAATCTGTCGTGTGCTTCATGAGCTATTTTGCTAACAGTCAAACACTGAGGTAGCAGCAGTTCAGACCTCCAGAGAGCAGGAGGCCGTGCTGCGACAGAGTGAGTCCGAGCAGAGGAGGCTGCTGTCGGACACATGAGCTGGGAACGGTCGGTGGACCCTAGCGGCCGAAAGTGGTACTGCTCCATTTTTTTTCCGTCAGAATGAATGGAAACGGTCATATCTCAGCCAAAAATACCAAAAACATGCATGTTAGGCTGATTGGTAACTCTAAATTGACCCTGGGTGTGAGTGAAACAGGTCCCTCTTGTAAATGAGTCCCCGTGGCTCAACGAGGCTAGCCTGTATAAATAAAGGTTGAATGAAAAAAAAAAATTGGTCTAAAAATATTGGAAAAAAACCATAAATATGTTGCTTTGCCTTATAAGTCGCAGGACATGCAAATTAGGAGACAAAAAAACTGCGACTTATACGCCAGAAAATACGGTACTGGGCATTACTGAGCAGAAATGGTATCAGACACGAGACCTCAGCACCATATTCTCTACATCAAAATGGTACAACAGAACAAAACTGGAGAACCTTATTTGACATGGCTAGATACATTATTGGATGGTGGGTTACCAAAAATCTTATGGCCATATGCAGTTCAGACAGCTGCTGTAGTGAGAAACGGATGCTTTAATAACCACACAAAGGAAACACTCTACTTCATGTTGACAGGCAGACAGCCTAACATTTCTAGGATGCAAAAGTTTGGATGTGTTTGTTACACTCACAAACAGGAGAAAGGAATGCTGGATTCAAGGTGTGAAAAAGGCATTTTCATAGGGTATGACAAGAATAGTCTGGCCTATATGGTCTATTATCCAAACAGAAGGAAAATACAGAAGCACAGGTTTGTGGAATTTGTATCCAAAGGGAAAAGTGAGACAGATCTAACTTTGGATGATGATGATGATGATGATGATGATGATGATGATGATGATGATGATGATGATCTGATTAGAGTTACCGGTACTCCCAGAGCAACCAAAATCCCAGATGTTAAACCAGAAAATGTTCCTGATCATGAACCGGACACAGATGACCCAGTGGCGAGTCCCAGTCGAGAGAAAGAAACCAGGTTATCTGTTATCTGTTGTCTGTTTGTGGGATTGATGATGATGAGGATATAGCCAGCATTGATTATTGTTACAGGCTGATTAGTGGTGTGCCCCAAACCTACAAAGAAGCTGTGGCTGCAGATGTACTAACCAAACCAGCAACAAAGATTACAAAGATTGTATTACAGTTAGAAAAATTAAGTAGAATTATTCATTTTTGTGATGTATTTTGTGTATTACAGTTAGGAATATTAAGTAGAATTATTCATTTTGTGAACATCTTGATGTTGTGCCATCTTTTAGTTTGTGTATTACAGTTAGAAATATTAAGTAGAATTATTCATTTTATGATCTAGTTTGTGTATTACAGTTAGGAAAATCAAGTAAAAAAAAAAAAAAAAAAAGGAAAATTAAGAAAGAAAAAAAAATAAAAAAAAATAAAAAATAAAAAAAAAAATATGATGTAGTTTGTGTATTAGTTAGAAAAATTGTGTATTAGTTAGAAAAAGAATTATTCATTTTGCTATTGTGTATTAGTTAGAAAAAGAATTATTCATTTTGTGATGTAGTTTGTGTATCAGTTAGAAAAATTAAGTAGAATTACGGGTGATGTAGTTTGTGTATTAGTTAGAAAAATTAAGTAGAATTATTCATTTTGTGATCTAGTTTATGTATTACAGTTAGAAAAATAAGTGGAATTATTCATTCTGTGATGTTGCTTGAAGGTTATCATTGGTTGAACAAACTGTGAAATAGGGGCAGATATAATAAGATTTCATCTTCTTTCTGCTCCCTTCATTTTATCCTACTTGTATTCTTGTATCTGATGAAACTGTCTTGTATTGTTCTTTAAAATGAATGAATAAACATCAATCAATCAATCAATCAATCAAAGATGAAGTTGAAGAAGTATGAAATGTTTGTTTGGTGCATGAAGAATGTATTTTAGTTGAAACATTAACAGAGTCTGAGGGAGTTACCCAAATGTGGGTACCGGTAAGTGGGGGTGTTGACATTATGATTTTTTTGTCTTGTGATGCTCTCATTTGTTTAGCTTTGTTTATCTTATTGGTTTAGTCACGTGACTTCTCTAATTTCTTGCACCTGTCTTAAATAAAAGGTGTGTTCTCCTTCAAACAAAAGAGTGAGGAGGAACAACACGAAGCCAAACCATGTTTCATCATGCATCTTGTTAAACGCTGAGCCAAAAAGTGAGTGAACTCTGCCAACAATTCACCAGTCATTTGTCAACCAAGTCGTGATCAGCGTTTGTGTCTCGTTCATTAAATGAGTTGGTATTTGTTTGCTTCCAGGCCTTGTGTGAGAATCAGCAGAAGAAGAAAAAATGTTTGTGGTTCCGTGTAACAAGCTCGCGCTTGCAGTCCCACAAGGCATTCCACAGATGTTTAACATGGCTGATGATTCAAGCTCCATTATGGGATGCCCTGCTGCGTGCAGACGAGCTGCCCACACTTGGTTAGTACACAGACTGACTCAACAGGAAACACACAGATGCTCCAAATCTTCTTTGCTGAGCATGATTTAAGATCTGCAAATAAAACATTGTTAGATTTTTTTAATTCTCTGACAAAAAGAACATAGGTTGTCATAATGGGATTCTAAATAAAGTTTGAATGAAAAAAAAAATTAAGAGCATTTGTACGTTTGGTTCACGATCAATGTGATGCTGTAGAAACAAGTTTATTTTATTTTATTTACTTTAGTGATTCTGCTTTAATACAGAATAAACAAAAAAGTAAAAAGAGGGAGTTTTAAGGATGATTATGTTTGGATTATCCATCCAATCCATTATCTTTACCTGCTTCTTCCTTTACGGGTCACGGGGATCACTGGTGCCATGTCCAGCCATCACTGTGCGAGAGGCAGGGGACACCCTGGACAAGTCTCCAGTCCATCCCAGGGACACATAGAGACAAACAACCATTCACACCTAGATAATTTAAGTTACCAGTGAGACTAGCATGCATGTTTTTTTTTAGATCTGTGGGAGGAAACCAGACCCACGCATGCACGAAGAGAACATGTAAACTCCACCCAAAAAAGCCCCGAGCTAGGATTTGAACCGGGGTGATCTGCTCGCTGAGAGGCGACAGCTCTACCAACTGCACCTCTGTGCTGCCCTGTTTATATAATTTCTTAATTAATTAGTTTTCAGTTTAATTGCTTTTGAGGTTGTTGGGATTTGTTTAAACAGTTGGTGTGTTGATTCAGGAGTGTTTACAGTCCTGGTCTGACTCAGTATGAATCATCACCAAGTGATTCTGCTTCACCTCCCCAGTGTTCAGTTTGAGCGACACCAAGCCTGATGATGAGAGCCTTCCCTGCTGTCTTCACAGTCTCTGGATTCTAGTCCAGAATGAGGTCATTCAAACTTTTTGAAAACTAATGAAAACACAGGACTTAGCCCAGACTGTGGGACAGAGGAAAAGTGGCAACAATCTTATGCAGACTTACACGGTGCAGAAAATCTGCTCACAACCACATTGGTGACTCTGAATTAATACCTTTAGCTAGCCTTTTGCTACTTTAAATGATCTTGTTGCTACTTTTAGCAAGCATATTGGATATTTTATCTTCCAATGTTTTTATTATTTTAGCTTCCACCTATTCTGCTCATTTGAGTTTCTAGCTGGCGTTTTGCTGTTTTACAACTTTAAGCTTCCAAATAGAATTTTGCTCCTTGTAGCTTTTTTTTTTTTAGCTTCTAATCTCTTCTGATTCTTTTAGCATCATATTGTTTTGCTCCTTGTAGCTTCTACCAAGTGTTTATCTTTTTTTATTTTTATTTTTTTTTTTAGCTTTTACTGTTTTGCATCTCGGATTCTTTTAGCGTCCTAATGTTTTGCTCCGTGTAGCTTCTATTTAGTGTTGTACTTTTTTTTAGCCTCCAGCTAGTGTTTTGCTTCTTTTAACTTCTGGCTATTTTTTTTTTTTTCTTGCAGAATCTACAATTTGTACAGTGTTTAGATTTTTTGGGCGCTTCCAGCTAGTGTTTTCCTCAGCTTTTAGCTAGTGTTCTGCTTCCTTTAGTTTACAGCTTTTGTTCTGCTTCTCGAATATTTTTAAATGATTGTTTTTAGCTTCCAGCTAGTGTTGTGCTCCTTTTAGCTGGTATTTAGTGGTTTAGATCTTTTAGCTTCCAGCAATATGTTTTGTTCCATTTTAGACTCTAGGTCTCGCAGCTACATGATTTAACACCAACTGATTCACCTTTGGTCCACCTCAGCTGTGTCAGTTTGAGTGACAACAGATGATGAGAACCTTCCTTGCTGTCTTCAGTCTCTGGATTCTAATCCAAAACTACAGTAGGTCGTCTCGTTCAGATTTTTTGAAAACTAATGAAAAAACAGGACTTAGCCCAGATTGTGGGAACAATCTTATGCAGACTTTCATGGTGCAGAAAATCTGCTCACCATAGTTGTGACTCTACCTTAAGCTAAACTTTTGCTACTTTGAGCTTTTAGCTACTTTTAGCTAGTGTTTTTGTACATAGTTTCATAGCTTCTAGTGTTTTAGCTTCAACCCATTGTTCTGCTTCTTTATAAGACTGAGTTTGTTTCGGCTTCTCTGATGAAGTCTTTTAGACAAAAAGTTTCAACAAAAAGAAACCTTCCAGAGGACCTGATGTAACTTTGTCAGATTTTTCTACCTGGATTACTGAGCATGAATCAGAATGCTTAGCTCGGCTCCTGAAGCTTCCCCCTTATTGCTTAAAAAAAGCTTCCAGCTAGTATTTTGCTCATTTTAGCTTCTATGTTCTGCTTCTTTTGGCGGTACCAAATTTCTGCAGTCACCCGGACTACTCATCCGCACTTAATCGTTTTTATTTATTTATTAGCCTACGTGTATTATTTATTTATTTTTTAAGAATGCAGTTTCTCCAGTTGTTTGACTGGGGCTGGATGTTAGGCGTTTTACAGTAACAACTAAAGTTAAAAATAAATGTTGTTTTGTTAGAGCTGTGCTGGTGAAAACTTTCAAAGAGACGAGGGGCTCATGGATCTGCAAGGTGAAAGTATAGTCAAACTAAGAAAACACTTTTAACTAACCTAAAATGCATAAACATGCTATTACCTTCTATGTAATTCTGTCTGTAAGTTACTATTTGAAATGTTTATGTGTCTTTTAATCCAGAATGTACCAAATAAAATTCAACTTTTTGGCAAACTCAATACGTTAGAGTTAAACTTCATGCCTGTTTATATCACAGGGGCAGTTTCAGTAGAAATAAGGAGCGTACCCACCTTCTATTAACTCTAATCTACAATGTTTTTCATGCAGCAGCTCCCATGACACCAATTTAAAATCCACCCATACTCTTAAATCATTGCACAAACCAGTAAAAGCAGACAACAAAAGACATGTATTGTTGTGATGACTGTATTTTAAGCCTTAGATTTCAAACATAGTTGCATTCAACTGAATTATTCCAGAGACACTAATGACAGCCTTGAGTTGGACACTTTCCTGTCTTCTTGTGGAAGCAGCCACTGGCCATGAAGGACACACATTTCACATACTCTTTGAAGTCGATCTGTCCGTCGTGGTTCTTATCCATCCAGCCCATGGCCTTGTCTAAATCAGCCGCAGCCAGTTTTGCCTGGAGAGCATGTAGATTCAGTTATTAGCACTCAATAAACGAGGAGGTAAACGTGCATGATGTTAGTGGTGAAATACTGTAATAAAAAACAAACATATCAAAATGTGTTTCTTACTTTGACCTCAGGGTCTTGGATTTCCTTCTCCATCATTTTCATTAGTTCTGCCTTGTTCAACTTTAAATCATCCTTGGAATACTCTATAAATACCTCAACGAGGTTTTTAATGGCGTTTTCTATACGAGGTGTTGCCATAGCTGTAAAGAAACATTCGTATTACAAAACTTAAACAAAGAATAACAATTCTAATTCGGATCCAAATCGATAAAAGTATTCAACAGCTTCTCTCCATCTGTACTCACCTGTTTGTGCTTGCTGTGAAGAATTCAAAAATATCTAGACGATACTGAAGTCAATTTACTGACACTGCCTCTTTTTATAAAGAGTAAACACCCTGAAATTATGAGTAGTACATTAATTGTGTGGTCCCCTCCCTGGTCAGTCCTTGTTCAAATATTGGCTTTGTCATAATCAGCTTTTGTCTTTGTTGTGTGCATTTTTGTGAATGAATAGTGAACCATGTTTTCAGCAGGTGGAGTAGATAATTGCCTCCTTTTGTTGGAATGCTTCAAGGTGGGGCTGCTGTAAAGGTGTCAGTCAGTGCATTGTCAGTGGAAATCTACTGCAACTGGCACAGACCAGTGGAGAAAAGGTTAAAAAAAAAAAAATCTGTACGTGATTATCAGGTCTCCACAGACATTCATCTGCGCCCTCGAATCAGTGCTGGGTAAGGTTACAATAGACCTAGCCCACTACTGGAGTTTTAATTAAGTATTTTAAGATATTAATAAACACGGTGGATGGTTTCATATTGGCTAGTGATCCCCCCCCTTTCAAAAAACTTAACTTAGGCTACACTATCAAAGTCAAAGTCAAAGTCAAAGTCAACTTTATTGTCAGATCTGCAATATGTACAGTGCAGGACATACACAGGACCGAAATGTTGTTTCTTAAACTGTGACTAGACTAGGATACTCTATTCACACAAGGAGAGCTGTTGGTCAGGCTACTTCTTGTTGTGCCATTAACTCTAAAATAGTTATTGAATCAAGTGTTACTTGTGTAGGTAAAACTAAAATACACCAGAATGCAGGAAATGCATATACTTTATTCAAAATTTGCTGGCGGAGGACCCCCAAACCCTCCCTACCAGTGTGTCTCCACCACATTACAAATGATTCTGATGCCAATGGCCACCGTGTTGCTAACCATCTTCCAGAGCAGGACCCTCGCCCAGACCAAAGCAGGACTCCCACATTTAACACACATCTCATGAACAATATGATTATTGTCTTTTTCATTTGAAGTGGGCCAAATCACTTCTATAAAAAGTAAACGAATGAAAATTGCTGCTGTAGTTTGATTATTTTAATAAACCATTTAACTTGCTATGATCCCAGGTTTTGAACAGGTGTGGTACTGTGGTGTGTGGAACATTGGTGCTGGGTCGACTGTCCTGTGCAAGGTCTGTTCTGTCTCACAAGGGATAATTTACATTTCCAGGCCGCACAAGTCATTTCTTGTTTGCTTCCAAACAGTTTCTTGTAATCTGTTAAATTGGCTTTTCTCCTGAAAATTTTCCACTTTTACTAATGTTTCTTGGATTCTGGTTGCATTTCCCTACATTGTTATCCCACTCCTTGTACCTGGCCATGGTTGCACATTGTGCAGTGTCTAAGGTATCTAAGGTGTAAAAGCATTCAATCTGAAACGTTTTCTGTGCTTACAAAGTAACACCTTATCTTTTACACGTCACTGTACTAGTTTGATCATGTGTTTGCGGTTGTTTGTAGTTTCAAGGTGGTTCCATATTTTAGTTAATCCCATTTAATCCCTCTGCTGACGTGGAGTCGAGACAGTTTTTCTTTTTGTCTGCATGGGTTTTATGAACGTGTGTAGAGTTGGAGTACACAAGCAAAAATCCAGTATAAACTTAAAGTCTAAATATTTTCTTCATCATAATGAGACAAAGGACTTGATGGAAGACATCACCCCTGTTACTGTTGTGTTCCTTATATAACAGACAACATGTGGCAGCTAACCTTTATTTATGATATTTGTTGTCTCTGTGTTCTTTGTTTAAAACAGGTCTCTCTTGTAAATGAGTCCTCAAGGCCCAATGAGACTAACCTGCATAAATAAAGGTTGAATGAGCCTGTGGAGGAAACCATCAACTTCTCATCTGTCAGCTCTGAATCCTCTTTACATGTGTACACATACTGCAAAAACATAACTACGGTAGTTTCTACATCCCTCTCACAATATTTTTAAGATGTCACTTAATAAAGGCCTAGCATTTCTTGACTGAATGCATATCGCTCACCACCTTTCATGTAAATGTTTGTAACTGATATGTTAAGATGAGAAATAATTTGGGTCAAACGTTGATTATAACATTATTGCAAGATCTCACGTTATTTGTTGGAGCTTCACGTATGTGTTGGGAATGACTGTCAGCTACTACCACACCAAGTTTGAGCCGAATAGCTGCTAAATAAACTGTGTTAGAGTCATTTTTGTGTTTGCTAAGCTTGATAAGCCGTGGCAGCCATCTTGAAACGGGTTGACTCCAGAAGTTATTCAGCTTTAGATAAACATCCAATGAATATTTTCTTAAAGTTTCATTTAAATCCATCCTGTGGTTCATGAACTATTCTGCTAACAGACATACAGAGTTGACCCCAACAGCAAATTGTATAATCTAAAATAATATGTTAGGTTTGACTCTCATCTACTACCACATCTGGCTGAATTATAGTCTTTCTTTGAGCAGGTTAAGGTTGTTTTGCTGCCATGGCCATTTAGAAAGGAATTAACTCCAAAAGACAACAAACAAAAACTTTATCCCCTTTGACAGCAGGTGATAAACATGAAATGTACCTGATAAATGTATAAATATTTCCAGATTTATTTCACAATGTCTTCTTAATATGATTCTTCCAACTCATGTACAGAGAAGAAATGAGTGCTGCCCTTTCAAATATCATCTTATCAAATGTTAAAGAGTTTGATCCTTATCATGTGTAATCTATAAAAACAGCCGACGTTTATTAATTTGATGCCAAACAGGAGTGAAATG
>JBBPBX010075667.1:0-17293 GCA_038048925.1 Garcialebias charrua | reverse complement strand
TTTTTAACAAAGTATCAAAAAACTAGCAAAACATTATAAGTTAGACGTATACAGTAAAATCAAAGACAGGAACAGATCTGCATTGGTTTTTGCCAGGATTCCAACAGATTCTGAAAACCATTTAGAGAAGTCAAGGTCGAGAGCTTCAGATCTTTAAATCATTCACATCATTGCATTCAGTTTTTATTCACAATTTGTTTAGTGTCCCAACTTTTTTGGAATCCGGTTTGTACTCTTATGCTACTTTTAGCTACTGTTCTGCTACTTTTAGCTACCGTACTCACTGCTACTTTTAGCTACTCTTATGCTACTTTTAGGTTTCTTTGTTTGATAATTTTGCTTTAGCTATTCTTTAAAGCTGCACTATGTAACTTTGTAATGCTGTCTGTAACTTTTCTAACAATGAATTTTTAACGTATTTCTTCACTCTGTCACCATCTACTGACAGACTGATGTTAGACAAAGTAATCTCTGAAAAAAACTATAGTCCCCTTGCTTCTCTATCAGCATTTATAAAAACACTAAAAACACAGAGTGACCCGTCCTTAACCAGCCAATAAAAACAGAGTTTGTAACCAGCCAATAAAAACAGAGCTTGAATTTGAATCAGCCAATAAAAACAGAGCTTGAATTTGAATTTCAGCAGAGCCTCCCCCTCAGAGCCATATATGGCTCTGAGGGGGAGGGATCAGAATGCTTTGCCTGTTGAAAATTTTTCTAAGTTCTGCACTCTACAGAAAGTTACACATAGCACCTTTAACTACCATACTTATACCATTCACTTTCCCGGTAGCTACTTATGTTTTCCACTACTGTTGGGTTTTGGCTACAGTTTTCCACTTTAGGTTTAGTTACTGTTTTGCTACTTTTAGCTAGTGTTATGCTTCTTTCATCTTTACCAACTCAGTTTCAGCTCCTTCAGCTGATTTCAGGAGTCACTCAGTGTTCAGCTGAAGTTTCTCTTGCTGTTGTGCTCTGACCTTCGGCTGCTGATCTTTCTTCGTGTGCTTCGTTATGGTCTTTGGTGGGGCGACACCCATCTTTCCAGACTTGAAGGACTCCAGCCGGTTCTTCATGGTCCTCTGGAAGATCTCCAGTACCTCGTCTTGGTCTTGGTTGATGTCAAAGTGGCTGCGGCTGTACCTGTGTCGGTGCTTCAGAGCAGAAGAGAGCCGAGGAGATGGCGGTGAGTTCCTCCACCTGGTCTGATTTCGGTCTGGGTGGTGTCTGAACATGCTCACCTGCTTCCTGCCCTTTGTAGAAGTGCTGCTGCAGGAGGTGGTGGGCGTTGAAGTCTTTGGATGCTCGGTTTGCTCTCATGGACTACTCATGAAGCTCCAGACTCACAGATGGCACCGTGTCTCTTCTGCAGTAATCAAAACCAACCAGATCAGCTCCAGGTTAGAGGTCCATGGTCTGAAGATATTGGTTACGTATTGTAACCCCAGATTCTATGAGTATAAGTGCAGCCCTTTAGGCCTTCGCTATTGGGTATTGCCCCCACGCGTCAGCGCCCACTGAAAAACTTTAGTCCACGCCCACCTGCTGTGGGCCCACCCCGTCCATATAAATTACGGTGACGTGGGAAAATCAGCTCCCAAATAGCTTATTTCTTCAGCCATTTAGGAACCAGTGAGGCCCAGGGCCTAAAGGGCTGCGCTTATACTCATAGAATCTGGGGTTACAATACGTAACCAACGTTCTATTTCGTATAAGCTCCGCCCTTTAGGCCTTCGCTATTGGGTTAAAGGTGGAGCAGGATGTAGTCTATGCCTCACTGGGTTCATCCAGACACAACATTAAGCATCTGCTCGCACAAACACATTTCATCACTCAGCCTTCTGTGCGCGATATTACGCGCTCCATGCGCAACAGCGCAACAGAGAAAAAATTATCTCTGGTGAGAAAAAGTCTGAGATAACAGACCTGCTGCTGTGAATAGAAACAACAAAGCTTACAAACTGTAACAGTGTAACCATGAGCAGAGCAGGTCAACACCTCCTCATGATGAACCGATCAGTAACATCAGCAGACATGAACTGTGACTGATAATAAACATCACACTGTATCTGCATGCAGGCAGGTGTGAGCCCAGGTTAAAAAACTCCATGAGAATAATAATAATTCTGTCAGAACCCTGAGAACAGAACGAGTCATGGAGAAATAGAAACATCACGTAATGCACAAACAGACACTGAGAGCGGCGTAGTGCAGCCGTGTGCGTCACATAACACAAGAGCGCACGCACAGGGCAGAGGAGGTGAGACTTGCTTCCTCCTCAGAGTTATGAGGAGGAGGATGAAACTCATCCAAAGTGATCACTCTCGATTTGAAAAAACTTGTGATGCTTTTTGAAGTAAAAGCAGGGTTAGGCCGCAGCATGGTTGAGCTGCCGTCAGCTTGAATCCTGAGACCTAAGGAAGCATCAGACAGAGCAGATAATCACTCACTCTCTTTGCAGATGTCAGAGCTAACAGCAAGGTTGTTTAAAAAGACAGACATTTAAGTGGAACCTCATACAGAGGCTCAAACGGAGCTCTAATCAATGCGCGTAAAACCATTGTTAGGTCCCACTGAAGAGCTAGTGGGCATGACATTGGTCTGTGTGTCCGTACACCCTTTATGAAAAGCTTCATCAATGGGTGACTAAAAACTGTTCTGTCACCGAACCTTCATGACAGGAAGAAATAGCAGCAGCATAAGTTTTTATTGTGCTGAAGCCAAATTTCTGTCATTCAGTTGCTGCAGAATGACAACATGCAGCCTACCTGACATGAAGTGACCTCCACGCCTTTCTCTGCGCACCAGCACTGAAAAGCTGTCCACTTTGATGCGTAAGCGCTATAGTAGACGCAGCTCGTGTATCTTGGATCGTGCGCACCACATCTTGTGTGAGGTCCATGTCTTTTTAGCGGATCCCTTCAGTCTCCAACCCAGAGGTGCTGACCTATTTCCGGGTAGATCCTGATCGCTCCTCCCGCCTGGGGGAGTGCATCCTTCCTCTATGGGAGCTTCCATGGCCGGCCCAACACCAGTTGCTGTAGGTTCGGGAACCATGAAGCGTTCTTTCGCTCAGGGGCCACAAGGATGACTGACAGCTCTTCCTCCCGGACTCGATCCAGGATATGTGGGATGAGTGGAACCAGAGGGAACACGTATAAGAGCTTTTGGGCCAGGGACTGTGCGCAAACGCGTCCACTCCTAAAAGTGGATTGTCCCGTGGGCTCAGTGAGAACCACAGCTGACACTGGGTGTTCCACCATGTATCGAACAGATCCACCGCTGCCTGGCCGAATCTGGTCCAAATCTGAGAAACCAGTTCGGAATGAAGGGTCCAGTCCCCGGGGAGACTTAGACTGGTCCTAAATGCCGACAAAAGCAAGTTCGTGGTTCTTGCCAACAGAAAGCAGCAACCAGAGAACCCACCTCAAATTGGAACCCAAGAGGGAAAACAAATAGAAATGGTCTCCACCTACAAATATCTAGGTTTCAACATTGACACTGAACTGTCTTTTAAAACCCACATCTCCAAAATGGCCACTAAACTCAAACTGAAGCTAGGTTTCTTCTTCAGAAACAAATCCTGCTTCTCATGCAAAGCCAGGAGAACATTAGTAGCTGCAACATTCATGCCAATACTAGATTATGGTGACGTGCTGTACATGAGTGCTGCATCAAAATACCTACAGTCCTTAGACTCCATTTACCACGGTGCCCTTCGGTTCATTACTGACTCCAGTTATCGCACTCATCACTGTGAGCTTTACGTAAAATCTGGCTGGTCATCTCTCAGCACTCGCAGATACACTCACTGGATATCCTTCATCTACAAGACCCTCCTAAACCTAGTCCCGTCATACCTCACCTCCTTAATACAAACATCACACAGTCATTACTCCCTGCGCTCTAACGATTTAGTCCTCCTGTCAGTTCCTCCTGTCAGAACTGAACTAGGAAAAAGAGCATTCAGCTTCGCCGTCCCCTCAGCCTGGAACAACTTACAGAAAGATCTGAAACTATCAACATTCATCTCTCCTGGATCCTTTATGTCAACCGTAGTAGAAAATGTCATCAAGAAACTTGACCATTGCAGATGTTTCTAACCATTACTTATCCAATATACATGTCATTGTTGATTTTTTTAACTTTATTTACCCAACCGAGGTCTGTCTGCTTGTTTTGTATATAATGTATATAGAAATCTGTCATATCCTGTTGGTTTTGAACTGTCAACATCTGTTTACTGTGATTGTAGTTTTCTTTATTTTCTTTTGATAAGTGCAAATGCCTATTGCCAATGTGACGTGTGCTGCTGACCACTTGACCAGGTCACCCTTGTAAAAGAGATCTCGATCTCAACGGGCTCTACCTGGTTAAATAAAGGTGATTGATTGATTGATTGATAAGATGTGTGATCTGGTCACCGTGCTCCCACCGTCTGAGACAGGCACGTTCCGTCCCAGCCTGACAGAGACACGTCCGTGAACACCAAGACATGTGACATAGGTCTGCTGATGGGGACTCCCTCCAACCACGTGAGCAACTGACATCATCCCTAGGAGGCGCATGACAGTCAGGGCTGTCACAACTTTGTGGGGTTTGGCATGGCTGAGCTGACCTGTCAGAGCATCGGCTCTCTGCTGTGATAATCGGGCTCTCATTGTGTGGAAGTTTGGTTCCACTCCCATATAAACAATCATCTGGGATGGGAGAACAGAACTTTGTCCCAGTTTACATAAAAACCCAGGTTTAACAGATGTTTTGCTAAAACTCTGGTCTGTGTTTTGGGAGGATGGAGATGTGGAAAAAAATGTGTCCCGCAGATCTATGGAGGTAAACCAGTCGTTCTGGTGGACATTATCCAGCAACTGTTTGATTGTCAGCAAGTGGAATTGTCTCTCTATAATTGGTTTGTTGAACATGGACAAATCGAGAATGGGTCTCATCCCTTCCGTTTTCTTGGCACTAGGAAGTAGCGGGAATAACAACCCGTGTTTTCCTCTCCGTCGGGAAACTCTGGAAATTACATTTTCATCAGGAGTTCCTGAACTTCTGACTGGAGGGACGAGCTCTGTTCTGGAGATGACTGGATCGTCTCCATAATCCCACTAAAAAGGTGGGGGGTGAGCTGCAAACTGCAGCGTGTAACCCCTGCTTATCAGTCTGTTCATCCACTTGTCCAGTGAACACACTCGCTGTCACTCTGCATAACACTCGGAGAGTGGGCGTGCGTGATTTTCTCGTGCCATGGACAATAACCAGTTTAGAGCCCGCCGCCGTCACCCGTCTCGTTTTTTCTCCGGGGGTGACCCAAGGGAGCTCAGACCGAAAGGGGCTGTCTGCACGCCTCTGTGCTGCGCTCAGGCTGCAAGCTCACGTCAGAACTGAGGTGAGCTGGCGTGCACTGAGAGGGGACGTCAACACTTTGTGAATGAGATGCCGCTTCAGAGGGGGCTCAAGCTGCTGTAGTAGTGCAACACATTTTCTCCTGCTGCGCGGTGAGCAAGCAGGAACAACAGGGATTAACATCGGTTCTGGCAGAGAGCGAGGGGTTTTCCCAGACTCAATCTGCTAAGCAGCATCAGTTTTAGCTGTCATGACAGAAAAGTGTTTTGTGACATTTTTTTGAGCTGCAATGCCTCCTAAACAGCTGTTTAGAGGAGGCCGGCTCGTTATGTGTGGGGAATGTGTGATACAGAGAGGTCGCTGTAAGATCAGCTGATCTGACAGGCAGGCTGGAAGCAGATGAGGACTTGCTCTCTGAGAGATGGTTTTGTTTAATTCAAAAACGTACATCTGAAAAACACACATTCCCTCCCAAGGACTCGTTTCTTGGGCTGCCACTAGCAAAGCAGGGCCAGGTGGTCCTCTGGATCATTGTCATCCAGGCGGTGGTATGGGAAAAACGCAGACCGCGGATGTAGCGCAGAGGTTCAAATGACGTTGGCGGCCTTACACAGGGAGCTCTTTGTCTCCTCCAGCAGGTCTGCTTCCTCCAGCCTCTCCGAAATGCTGAGGGCCAACAGGGCGATATTGTTGTTCGCCGCCGCCGCCTAAAACAAACATTGGTGAGCTCGGTTTGAGAGCTGAATGATCATTTGGATATGCTTTCCTGGAGAGACCGGTCGCTGGTCCATCCTGGAAGCATTTGCCCCGAAAAACACCTCTGCAAGGCTTGGCTCCAGAGGAGGAACTGAGGGAAACTCCGCTCGGTATAAAACCGTCCACTCTTGTGATGGAGGCGAAGGTAGAGACGGGGAGCCATCAGCTTGCCGGGCCTAGTTGCAGCCTCGTTCCAGTGTGATGTCACAGCTGGAAGGAGGGCCAGATAGGGTCTGGGGGACGAGCTGGGACAGTGCCAGAAAACCTTCCTGCCAGATCATTCGATGGGACGGGGAAGGAAGAGGGACAGAAAAATCCCTTAGCGCTAGCTCATCCTCCTGATTATGCTGAGCAGTTTTCAGGAGGAGAGTGCCTGCAGCTGGTAGCGGAGCGGTCACAGGCGTAGGAAAAAAAACGCGAGGTGGTTGAGCATTCGTTCGACCATGCCTCTTAGTGTGTTTTTAGGGCAGCGATTAGCAGCGTGTGCGCACCATGCATGTTTCATGCAGGCTAAATTTAACCAAAAAAGGCTGCATGTTGTGCATAAAAATAACAGGCCCTATAAATGCGCTAACAGCAGACGTGCGCTTTCTGTAGCCTTTTAATAATAATAATAATAATAATTAATTCAATTTATAACGCACTTTTCATTACTGAAAATCTCAAAGTGCTTTATGCAAAAACAACACCACAAAGATCAGTTTTCTTCCCGGTCATGGTTTTAATAATTAAATAAAGACATCACTCATCACTTCTCGCGGCTATGTTGCCTGAAAAACTTTCCGGTGACATCTATTAGCCGTCGCCATGTCACTCCCCAGGAGAGGAGAAACAATGGGGCTACAGCTAGCATCGCTTTAGCAGGCCCTAAAATGGCGCTAACAGCCGACGTGCACTTTCGGTAGCTTTTCATGCAAAAAACAACGCCACAAGGAACTGTTTTCTTCCTGCTTGTGGTTTTAAATAAATAAATAAAGACATCACTCACCACTTCTTGCAGTTATGTTGCCTGAAAAACTTTCCCGGTGACATCTGTTAGCCACCGCCATCATGCACTCCAGGAGGGAGAGCAGAGGGGCTACTGTTAGCATCGCCTTTTCCAATGGAATCATTCGATTCGCTTCGCGGTTCTGACGAGAACAAAAGGTGATGGCGTCGTTCAGCGAGTAGTTTTCCGCCACGGAGAAAAAACCTCCTCGACATTAGCCTGTAGCTTGTTTGCCTGAAAGGGCTGCTCGTCTGTCTCCCTTCTGGAAGAAGGAGCTGAACGACAACTTATCTTCTTCTTTAAACAGTGCTCGCTGGATGAAGAAAAATGGGGAACCGATTTTCCTGCGTCACCGTAATTTATACGGTCGAGGTGGGCCCACAGCAGGTGGGCATGGACTAAAATGTTTCAGTGCACGCTGACTCACGGGGGAATACCCAATAGCGAAGGCCTAAAGGGCGGAGCTTATACGAATTAGAATAATGGTTTTCAGAGGGATGGACTGCTGTAGCACCGTGTGTACACCAGGGGGCACTGTCCAAACAGGTCTCGTTCATTCTGCTCTGAATAGAAGCTCCAAGACATTAAGTTAAACTTTAGACACAGAAGACCTTCAGGAAGACTGAACAGAATTATTGATGGAAAACCAGCTGATGCTCCTTTAAGTCAAACATCTACAAATCACATCTCTCCTACAAGTCAGTCCTCAGTAAACCACAGCTTTTCATTCTCACGGTTTTCTGCTAGTGAGGTTATTTCTTCTTCTTCTTCTTCTTCTTCTTCTTCTTTCGGCTGCTCCTTCTTCAGGGGTCACCACAGAGAACTGGAACTGACTCTCATTTGACTCAACCACAGCTACCACAGCCTCTGTGTGGAGCAGAGAGCTGCGTCTAGGGTGCCAGGGGGAGCAGATGGTGGAGGTGGTGGTGGGGTGTAAGATCCTTGCTCAAGGAGCTAGTGGGGCAAATGAGGGTGGAGGCAGGTGTGGTGCTTCATCTTTTCCACTCACATTTTGAAGTTGTCAGTCCGGGGGGTCGAATCGGCTCGCCGTCTCTAACCTCTGCACCACCACTCCCCCACATCAACAATAAAAACAGTTTTCAACAGGAGTTTTTGCCTTAGAAGAAAATTAAATATAAAATTGTATCTTATGTGTAAGTCTGTATCTTGTGCTTTTCATAAATTGAGAAGAAAATGTTTTTGTTCTGTTCTAAAATTAAGAATTTAAGTGTTTGTTTATAATGATTCATCTGATAAATATGTGAAACTTTATTGGCCCCAGCAGTTCAGGTTTTATTATCAGCAATGAGAATGAGATGTAGGACACACTGTTGAGTTTTGGGTAATACTGTATGTGGGTCACAGCTGAGTTTATCTGTGATAAGAGTCTTTAGCAAGTAGAAATGCTACACTAGTCTAAACTTTAATTGTTGTGCCAGTTAAATCAAATTCATGAATACAAGTCAATCATTCCTTTAAGGAATGCATGTTGCTCACCACCTCCTTTGGCAGTTTTAGTCTAAAATCTTAGTGTTTAAAAATGACACAGTTGAAGATTTGATGAAATTTTGAAAATGTTATATGCAATATCATACACTAACCCTTAGAGTCCATGTTGTGAATGACTCTCTGTTACTTCCACATTAAATTTTTGCTCAATATCTGTAAATCTGACTGAGTTGTAGTCATCTTTGTGTTTGCTAATGCTGAAGAACACGAGAAAAACATGCAAATGCCACACAGAAAAAACCCCAGGTCCAAACTGGGGCTTGAACCCAGAGCCTTCCCTGAGAAGCGGTGCTGCCATTAAAGTGGAGATTACCAACAGGATGAGCAATGGACGTTGGAGGAACAAGTTGTGTCCTTCTTACAAGACAAGGACATTGATGTGGATTATAATGACATTTCGTTCTGTCACACCTTGTCCAGGGTAGCAGATAAATCCAAACCAACAACTATACAGTAATCATGAAGTTCATAAGTAGGAAGGCAAGAAACAGTGTAATTATGCAGGCTAGAAAGCTGAAGGGAATGAAGGTTTACATAAATAAACACTTAACAAAGAAAAATTGTAACATTGCACGTGAGGCTAGGTTACTAAAAAAACAATAAAATAACTTCCACATGGACAAGAAATGGAAATATTTGGGTCAAAATACGTGATGGGTCTCAACCTAGATTAATAAAAGACTTGAAGGATCTGGAAAGACTTAGATGATCACATTGTAAATCATATTTCCAATAATATCATATAAATTGTATCTTCAACTTGCTAACATGTCAAAACTTGATGGACAATCTCATTTAATATGACAATATATGATGACTCAAACTCTAAGATATATAATATTGGGGATGTCATTGATAGAGATTTTCTTCCTGTTATAAAGGATTGTAAATAATACAGTGAAGAAGAGTTTAATGATATCACTGTAACTAATGATGATCTCTCTATTATTCATATAAACAGCAGAAGTATAAATGCAAATATATCTAAAATAGTTGATTACTTAAAACAATTAAACAAAATATTTGATATAATAGCAATATCTGAAACATGGCTTAATGACATTAATGCAAATATTAACATTGATGGATACAATCTATATAATACAAATAGACTATCCGGAAGGGGTGGTGGAGTAGCTCTATTTGTTAAGAATGAAATACAGTGTAAATTGATCAGTGAAATGTCAACTATTGTTGATAACATACTGGAAATGGTAACAATTGAAATAATTAGTAAAAATGATAAAAATATAATAGTTAGTTGTGCATATAGATCACCAAGCTCAAAGATGGATACATTTACTAACAAAATCATGGAGCTGTTAGTAAAGTTCTTCAACAAAAAAGTCTTTTTTTGGGGGGATTTCAATATTGATTTAGGTAATGCAATGGATGCTAATAACATCAGCACATTCATAAATTCGATGTACAGTTTAAATTTTATCCTTTGATATCCAAGCCTACAAGAATTACTACCCATAGTGCTACGATACTCGATAATATTTTCACTAATGTGACAGGTGGGGATGTGATGGGTGGTATTCTTGTCACAGACCTGAGCGATCATTTGCCAATATTTGCACTCTATAAATATAATCAAATTGTCAAAAATATATCAAATAAAAAGAAGAAATTAATAAATACACCCAAAACAATGATAGATAGATTGATTGATGACTTATTAAAACAAAATTGGGAAAAAGTCTATGTTAATGATGTGAATACGTCTTATGTTGAGTTTATGAATATTACTGGAGCTCTGTATGAAAGAAATTGTAAGCATAACAATTACAGTACACTGAAAAAATTAGTGATGACCAACCTTGGATGACTAGTGGTTTGAGAAATGCTTGCAAAAAAAAAAGAACTACTTGTACTCGTGCTTTTTGAAATTAAGAACACAGGAATCTGAATTAAAGTACAAGAAGTACAAAAATAAATTAGTAAGTATTATAAAAAACATAAAAAAGAATGCTACAGTGACTTATTAAATAAAAATAATGGTGACACCAAGTCGACTTGGCCAATAATGAATAATGTCTTAAAAAAATCATAAATCAAAGACTAGTATATCTCAACACTTTGTAAATAATAATGTGGATATTTTCGATGAAAATGATATTGTAAATGGATTCAATGAATATGTGGGACCAAGTCTCACAGTTAATATTCCTAATGCAAATGTGAATCATAAAATCATGGATTGTGCAAATAGTTTTCATCTCAAGGAAACTAACAAAGAAGAAATAATGAATATAGTTAAAACATTTTCTGATAAGAGATCAAGGGATTATGTTGATATGGACATGAAGCTTGTAAAGGAAATAATGCCTTATATTGTTGAGCCGTTTACACACATACGTAATTTATCTTTTTCATCTGGAAGATTTCCTGGCAATATGAAAATAGCTAAGGTGGTACCTCTCTTTAAAGTTGGCGATAAAAGTATGTACAGTAACTACAGACCAATATCCTTATTGCCACAATTCTCAAAAATTTTAGAGAGGCTATTTGTGATAAGACTAGACCAATTCCTCGACATAAATAATGTTATAAGCAACAGTCAGTATGGTTTCAGAGCAAACATTTATACATCACATGCCATTATGGAACTCATAGAACGAGTGACTACTGCTGTTGATCAAAAAAGTTGTTGTCTTAGACTCTTTATTGATTTAAAAAAGGCTTTTGATACTGTCGATCATACCATTCTCATCAATAAATTGAGTAAATATGGTGTTAGAGGAACTGCTCTACAATGGGTAACTAGCTATCTCAGAAAAAGAAAACAATTCGTACAAATGAATGATGTTAGATCTGCCTTCTGTAATATTCTTGTGGAGTCCCTCAGGGCTCTATAATCGGTCCAAAATTATTTGTTCTGTCTGTAAATAATAATAATAATAATAATAATAATAATCAACTTTATTTGAATAGCACCTTCCTACAATGCCTTGCATTGACCAAGGTGCTTAACAGGATAAAAAGATGAATAAACTGGAACAATAAATCAGTGAAAATAGAATAAAAAACAACAGTAATAAAAGAAGGCAATGGAAATAAAAAATGCTACATACTAAAATACCAAAAGTAATAAAAGTTACACACTGAAAGCTTTTTTGAACAAGTGGGTCTTCAGTCTGGTTTTGAACAGAGTCAGATCAGAGGTGGCACGCAGCTCAAGGGGGAGACTGTTCCAGGCTTTTGGGCCGGCAACAGAAAATGACCGGTCTCCCCATTGTTTGTACCTTGAGCGAGGCACCTCCAGCAGGTGTTGACTGGCAGAGCGTAAAGCTCTGCCGGGCTGATGGGCTTTCAAAAGTTCTGAGATGTACAGAGGAGCAAGTCCATTCAGAGCTTTGAAAACAAACAGGAGCAGCTTGAACTGTATCCTGAACTGAACTGGGAGCCAGTGTAGAGAGGACAGGACAGGTGTGTTGGTCAAAAAGCGCGCGGCAGAGTTCTGTACAAGCTGTAAACGGGAGATGGAGGATTGATTAATACCAACATATAAAGCATTACAATAATCAAGTCTGGAGGTCACAAAGGCATGGATGGCTTTCTCCAGATCACCACAATGATTTGGTAAATGTGTCAGATCTTTTCAAATGTATTCTCTTTGCTGACGACACTACGTTCCTATATTATGGTAATGATATGAAGCAGATGTCTGAGTTTGTGAATAATGAATTACTAAAAATTCATAATTGGTTTGAATCAAACAAATTATCCCTTAATCTGGATAAAACAAAGAATATGATATTCAGTAAAAAAAAAGGAATCTGTTGATGTTGCAATTAATATTGATGGTGTGGAAATCTGCAGAATTCATGTAATAAAGTTTCTGGGGTCATTATCGATGACAAATTGACATGGAAGCATCATATCAATTCTGTCAAGATAAGGATAGCTAAATCAATTGCTGTTGTGTATAAAGTTAGGAAATTGTTAGAGGATAGAGCTCTGTACTTGTTGTACAACTCATTTTTTGTCTCACACATCATTTACTGTGTTGAAGTTTGGGGTAAAGCATGGAAGACATTTACCGAGCCGGTTTTCACTGGGAAACACTATTGTCATCCATCTAGTGTTTTATTTCATAAATTGAAGTTATTAAAATTCCATGATTTAGTGGATTACAATATTCTTTCAGTTATGTACAAAGCTCATATATATGAATTACCACCGAATATTCTAACACACTTTCTTAAACATCAAAGTTGTCATAATTTAAAGGGAATTGAGAATTTTGTGAGACCGAAATTTAGAATTAGTTTGAGGGGTCGTCAACCTCGATCCAAGGAATTAGATTGTGGAATTATTTAATTATTTGGAAACTGAAATTAAAAAATGCTAACTCAATATCTTCATTTAAGAATATGATTTTAAAAAATATTTGCAAAAATATATATAAAATAATTTATCTTGTCTAGTTTCAACTTTGATAATTACATGTGTCGTTCCTTCTTGTTTTCTTGACTTATTATTATCAAAAAACACACAAAAAACTTTCTCACACATTACCACACAACACAAAGATTTTAATACTGGACTCTGTGTCATCAAACGGGTTATTCACTAAACTCTCGGTCATGTGTTCATTCAGTTTGCACTACTTCTCATATTTGCACTAATGTTTGTATTACATTACTGCCTATAGTCATACTACTGTTTACATTCACTGTTTACATTTATTAATACTGTTTACATTTATTACTACTGCTTTACATTTATTATTACTGTTTACATTTACACTACTTTTATCTACACTACTGCAGATACATATACAGCATTCTCTGACTAGCCTTATCTAAGGATGCCAAATGTGCCTTATGTGCCTTACTTCATATGCCACTTTGCCTATATACCAACATCAACTACCTCATACATATACTGTGTACATTAACTTATATGCTGCTGTGCCACTCTTTGCAAATGTCAATGCTAGAAACTTCAGTTTATTTTATAGATATACGTTTTATACTTTTTATACTACTATGCAAAAACTCAGGACAGTATTACACTTTTATTATTTCATTTTATGCTTATGTTCATTGGGTGTTTGGTGTTTTAGGGGTGTTTGGTGTTTCAGTGTTGGTGTAAATTTTCATACTTTTATACTATTATGAAAAAACTCAGGACAGTGTTACACTTTTTTTACTATTTTATGCTTATGTTTATTAAATGTTTTAGTGTTTAGTGTTTAGATGGTTACTGTTGCACCGAGGGACTGAGAGAAACGCAATTTCGGTCCTGTGTATGTCCTGTACATATTGCAGTTCTGACAATAAAGTTGACTTTGACTTTGACTTGATCATTATTGCATATTTTTTCTCTCTTTTTTCTTGTTGCTTATTGAAGGTTTTCTGTTTGAATTGATTGTTCTGTGGGGGCAGATAGAATAAGATACTCTCTTCATTCTGCCACCCTTCATTTTGAATTTATATTGTATGTCTTGTGTCATGTGTCTATCAAATGCTGTATTATTTTATTTGAAATTAATTTAAAAATTTTAAAAAAATGAACGAGTGGTGAATAAACAACTATTGTCTGTGGCAGTCATTGTGAATCTCTTACACTCAATGGTTTCAGCAAGATTCATCTAAATTCGTCCAGAGGTTCATGGAATATTTTACAAACTTTGCAGAAAACAATTTTTTTTAAAAGCTGAAAACTTGAAATGTCCATAGAAATCTGATGAAAATGGGCAAGTGAGTATTTGGGATGAACCAGTTTTATTTCTGCTTCAGGTAGAGACAAGATTTTACCTAAAATAAAATGCCAAAAAATAGAGTCAAAGCATCAAAATACAATAAAATATAAGTTAAGAAACTGAAATGATTCTGAAACTGAAGCTGTGACCCACAGATGAACATGTAGTACAAACATGTTGAACCTTCAGTGTTTTGTTTCTCCTGATAATTAATCTAGCAAGTGTCACCCAAAGAAAGACCAATGTCCTAAGCGTGTCCCATTTAAAGAACATCATTGGGTTTGTATCTTCTGAACTTGATGTCCATGAGAACATCCATGCTGATGTCATGGGCTTTCTCAGCCTGACTTCACTGCGCTCACAGCTCCCTCCGTACAAATCAGCTGCTATAAATACCTAGGAGAACACTGTCAACATTCAGCAGCTGACTGACGGACCAGGTACATCTCCAGCTCCTCAATGTCTAACACATGCAACAAACTTGGTATCAAAAAGCTCATTTTGTTTTTCATTTCAGCGCAGACATGAAGATCCTCATATTGCTCGCCCTCATCTTTTTGGCAGGTTTGTTTGTTTCATTTGTTTGAAAATTTCTGCAACAGAGGACACCAAATGCCTTAACCTCTGTTTCTTCAACAGGCTGTTTTGCTAATAATCATGAGGAAAAAAAGGAGGAGCATGAACGCTCCCCAAATGAAGGAGTGCGCGTAAATGAAGAAGTGCGCGTAAATGAAGAAGTGCCCGTAAATGAAGAAGTGCGCGTAAATGAAGAAGTGCGCGTAAATGAAGAAGTGCGCGTAAATGAAGAAGTGCGTAAATGAAGAAGTGCGTAAATGAAGAAGTGCCCGTAAATGAAGAAGTGCCCGTAAATGAAGAAGTGCCCGTAAATGAAGAAGTGCCCGTAAATGAAGAAGTGCCCGTAAATGAAGAAGTGCCCGTAAATGAAGAAGTGCGCGTAAATGAAGAAGTGCCGTAAATGAAGAAGTGCCCGTAAATGAAGAAGTGCCCGTAAATGAAGAAGTGCGCGTAAATGAAGAAGTGCCCGTAAATGAAGAAGTGCCGTAAATGAAGAAGTGCCCGTAAATGAAGAAGTGCCCGTAAATGAAGAAGTGCCCGTAAATGAAGAAGTGCGCGTAAATGAAGAAGTGCCCGTAAATGAAGAAGTGCCCGTAAATGAAGAAGTGCCCGTAAATGAAGAAGTGCCCGTAAATGAAGAAGTGCCGTAAATGAAGAAGTGCCCGTAAATGAAGAAGTGCCCGTAAATGAAGAAGTGCCCGTAAATGAAGAAGTGCCCGTAAATGAAGAAGTGCCCGTAAATGAAGAAGTGCCCGTAAATGAAGAAGTGCGCGTAAATGAAGAAGTGCCCGTAAATGAAGAAGTGCCCGTAAATGAAGAAGTGCCCGTAAATGAAGAAGTGCCCGTAAATGAAGAAGTGCCCGTAAATGAAGAAGTGCCCGTAAATGAAGAAGTGCCCGTAAATGAAGAAGTGCCCGTAAATGAAGAAGTGCGCGTAAATGAAGAAGTGCCCGTAAATGAAGAAGTGCCCGTAAATGAAGAAGTGCCCGTAAATGAAGAAGGGCGCGTAAATGAAGAAGTACGCGTAAATGAAGAAGTGCCCGTAAATGAAGAAGGGTGCGTAAATGAAGGAGTGCGTGTAAATGAAGGAGTGCGTGTAAATGAAGAAGTGCCCGTAAATGAAGAAGTGCGCGTAAATGAAGGAGTGCGTGTAAATGAAGAAGTGCCCGTAAATGAAGAAGGGCGCCTAAATGAAGAAGTGCGCGTAAATGAAGAAGTGCGTGTAAATGAAGAAGTGCCCGTAAATGAAGAAGTGCGCGTAAATGAAGGAGTGCGTGTAAATGAAGGAGTGCGTGTAAATGAAGGAGTGCGTGTAAATGAAGAAGTGCCCGTAAATGAAGAAGTGCGCGTAAATGAAGGAGTGCGTGTAAATGAAGGAGTGCGTGTAAATGAAGAAGTGCCCGTAAATGAAGAAGTGCGCGTAAATGAAGGAGTGCATGTAAATGAAGGAGTGCGTGTAAATGAAGAAGAGCGCGTAAATGAAGGAGTGCGTGTAAATGAAGAAGAGCGTGTAAATGAAGGAGTGCATGTAAATGAAGAAGTGCCCGTAAATGAAGAAGTGCGCGTAAATGAAGAAGTGCCCGTAAATGAAGAAGTGCCCGTAAATGAAGAAGTGCGCGTAAATGAAGAAGTGCCCGTAAATGAAGAAGTGCCCGTAAATGAAGAAGTGCCCGTAAATGAAGAAGTGCGCGTAAATGAAGAAGTGCCCGTAAATGAAGAAGTGCCCGTAAATGAAGAAGTGCCCGTAAATGAAGAAGTGCGCGTAAATGAAGAAGTGCCCGTAAATGAAGAAGTGCCCGTAAATGAAGAAGTGCGCGTAAATGAAGAAGTGCCCGTAAATGAAGAAGGGCGTGTAAATGAAGAAGGGCGCGTAAATGAAGAAGGGCGTGTAAATGAAGAAGTGCGCGTAAATGAAGAAGTGCCCGTAAATGAAGAAGGGCGCGTAAATGAAGGAGTGCGTGTAAATGAAGGAGTGCGTGTAAATGAAGAAGTGCCCGTAAATGAAGAAGTGCGCGTAAATGAAGGAGTGCGTGTAAATGAAGGAGTGCGTGTAAATGAAGAAGTGCCCGTAAATGAAGAAGGGCGCGTAAATGAAGAAGTGCGCGTAAATGAAGAAGTGCGTGTAAATGAAGAAGTGCCCGTAAATGAAGAAGTGCGCGTAAATGAAGGAGTGCGTGTAAATGAAGGAGTGCGTGTAAATGAAGAAGTGCCCGTAAATGAAGAAGTGCGCGTAAATGAAGGAGTGCGTGTAAATGAAGGAGTGCGTGTAAATGAAGAAGTGCCCGTAAATGAAGAAGTGCGCGTAAATGAAGGAGTGCATGTAAATGAAGGAGTGCGTGTAAATGAAGAAGAGCGCGTAAATGAAGGAGTGCGTGTAAATGAAGAAGAGCGTGTAAATGAAGGAG